>WOGP01007160.1:0-11939 GCA_015342065.1 Leptinotarsa undecemlineata
CCACTGAAGAATAGTACATCAGCTGCTACCGATGGCGCTCCGGCTATGACAGGACGTCACAAAGGCTTCATAGCGTACTTAAAAAATAAAATTTCAGATGTGCTCGTTGTACATTGCAGCATTCATAGGCAACATTTGGTTGCGACAAATTTGAGTGAGCGCCTCTCTCAATCACTGCAATATGTCATCAAAACAGACAATAAAATCCGAAACAGCTCTTTAAATGACAGATTATTTAATCAGCTTTATGTAATGACGAAGACTTCAACCGATTGCTATTTCACACAGAAGTGCGTTGGTTATCTAGTAGTAACTGTCTGACTCGATTTCACAATCTATTTGACTCTGTAATAGAATTCTTGGAAAACAAAGACAAAAAACCTCATCACTTCAAAGAATGATATTGCGTATTTGACAGACCTGTATAAATTATTTAATGATATCAATCTCCAACTTCAAGGTGACGATTCGAATTTTATTAAAACAAAAAATGTCATTGCTGCTTTTGTAGCCAAATTGCCCTTATACAAGAATAATATCGGCAGACGTGAGTTTCGCAGTATGCTTCAATAACGACGACTTGCTTGTTCACTTTCAACATTTAGAGAACCTTCACAATGATTTCGCAGAATGATTCCAGGACATTTCAAAATTGGAAATACCGGACTGTCTGTTGGATCCTTTTTCAAATGTCAACACAGCAGGATCACTCCAGCGGAAAGAAGAACTCATAGAACTGATAACGAACGAGGAAATGAAAAAACTCAAAAATGGATACCAAAAATTTTGGATACGAAAGTCAATCCCGCAATTGTACCCTGGATTGTTGTTTCAACGATTTTTGACAGCAATCCCATCATCGTATCATCGTATTTAGTGCTGTAGCAACGTTGCAAACTAAAAAGAGAAATCGGTTCCAGTATACCGAACGCGGTGACATAAGGCTGTTTTTGAGTAAATTCGAGCCTGATAATAACAAACTTGTTAAAAATCATCAAATTCATCCTTCACATTAGATTAGTTTTAAAATTCAAATTGAAATGTTTGTTTTAATAACATGAATAAAAGTTTCCTAATAAAAAATGGTGTTTCACATTACCGTCATCAAAAAGTCTCATTTTTACATGATACACATAATTAAATTATTAAACTAATGACCGATTGTGATTCATAAGATGTAGTAAAGTAAAAAAATTGGGGGGCGCTAGAAAATAATTAATTCTCGAAGTGAGCGGTAGACAAAATAAGTTTGAGAACCTCTGCTTTAGATGATTCAATAGTGTTAAATTAAATTCAGAATGTTGCCTCATCTACTAGTCAGGTGATTCTGATAACTAAAATATTATTTCAGTAAGCTCTATAGTACACTATTATTCATAATTGTATTATGTTTACTAATTTCTACGCTCTCATAGGCATCTAAATACCTCTTTAGTGTATGACTTGTTTCAAATACCACCTTCATTCCTAGTTCTTTGAAAATCTTCCCAAAGTTCTTCGTGTTTTGGTGGTATGGAACTGAAATAAAGGTATTTATCTTGGTTTTCGTCGTTTCTATAAGTCGAGATTTCGTACATTCTTAACCAAAAATTTTTCTTCCTTATAATATCTTGTACAATACCTTTCGAAAAACCATTGATGACCGCTATTTCCTGTATTGTCACTTTTTCTTTTGTGTGAGAGAAAACGTCAAAAGACGACGTACTGGAAAATTCAACCCAGCACCTTTGTGCTGTCCACAATGATGTGAACAATCAGAAATCACCTATAAGTGATTTTATCCTCCCTAAATACATCGTATTCCAGATTTCTACATTGTGGAAAGATAGACTATGAGCTATGAGCTTAATGCAAAGAAGTAACTTTCGGACAAAAACTGGAAGAAAATGCCCTCTCGAAACAGTTACTTTCATATAAACATTGAATTACACGAAACAACAACTTTTATATGAACAAAAAATTATACAAAAAACACTTTTCCCAATTCAGTTTTTATTCCAAGCATTCTTTATGGAATTAAATCAGATTAACACTCACAGGACTGCTAAACAAAATAGTAAATGAGAGGTAAAATTCACTGTCTCCTCACTAGCAGACATCCGCAGACATGTTTCGCACTAAGGCACTTGCCTTATCAGCTCTTCAGTACCAAATTTGAATAACATTATCCAAGTGAGTTCTTTCAAAAGTGTTGTTCTCAAAAATAGAAGGTTGCTTGGTTTTAAACCAGGAGGTTCGGAAGTTGTGGTGAGATTTGTGTCACAAAATGGGTTCGTTTCAACATCCGTAACCTCTTAATAGATCAAAAAGAATAAGACAACCTCCCTAATATCATATTATGCTTGAATTTAGTTTATTGTGAGAAACTAAGGACACCGAAAAAAAAAGAATTAGAGAAGTTTTTCGTTCTTTTGAAAAATAAGCATTATTCGAAGTTCAGAAATAAGAATTGAATATTGTGGAAACATTTCGTATTGTTTTGTATACTTTCTTGAAAATTAAATAGATTTCCCATATAAATCAAGTAGTCAAACCTTACATTTTCTGAAAGCTCATGGACTATTCTGGTACAATCTTGTTTACATTGAGTGTGAAAATATACAGGGTGTTTCATTAAAAAAAACTTTTCTAAACCACGCGTTTATTGACTACTCTGTGTATTGACGGTTATTTTTCAAGCACCCACACATCATAGATACACCCTATATCTAAAGAACTTCATTTTTCATATTACTTGAATTATTTTCATGAAAAAACCCCAGTTGAATGTATTTCAAATTTTTTTTCAAAGTTTTTGCTGTGAAATCTTTTTTTTTAATTCCGATAGGGGTTGGATAGGGTGAGGTAATTCATAGATAGACCTTTGTTGGTATTTATTTATTTAGCGTATGGTCTCACATTCAACATTAAATTAATTTTGGGCGATTATTATTTAACGCGTAAGTACCCTTGACTTAGCCTGTAGATAACTATTTTATTATATTTTAAATGGAAAGATATACCAAGAATATTTGAATATTTTATGTACTCCTATTCAAGAATGTATGTATACATACTCAAATTTGAAGATTGTCATGCCAAATTATTTCGACAATTTAGTTGTTGGTACATTCAATTAATGGGTTCTGCTAAACTAACGGTTATTCTAACAAATCTAACTAATTCATAATATTAAATCAAAAAAAAATTAGTAATGATTTCAGACTATTGATTTTTTATTGTCACTTATATTGAATATCGAGGTCATATTATGAGGTCATTGTTTGTTTTATCATCGTTCCATTGTGTTTGTGGATTTCAGCAGTAACAGTGACCATAAATTATAATGAAGTTGGAATGCAAAGCATATACTATGTTAACATTTCACAATGTATTCAAAAAGTTCTTTCTAAACTTGTAAAACATATGATGGAATTGGCCGATAGTTAATGAAAATCCATAACTAAACACTTTAAAATGAGATTTTTCACTAAACAGTTTTACAAAAACGGAACACGTGTTTCGCCATACAATGGTTTTTCAGGAGTATCTTTAAAGACAGTCTAGCAACACTGATGACACTTATGGCGGTTTGAAACAGCACTGTACGGTATTAGATTATAAATGTCTTGTGTTTGGGCTCTGGTTTTCAATTAGTTGCCTTGCAGTAAAAGACAAAGAACGAATATTGTTCATTTATTTATCCATACCTACGGGTAATCCCAATGTGACCCGGGGGTTGGGCTAACCATCGGGCGCGTCACCAGATGGCGGTTTGGAAAACGGGGGCCCTGTCCGGGAAGCCAATGTGTCCTTACGGACGGGATCGCTGGACTCCTGGCCAGTGGCAGAAATAAGTAGCGTGAAGGGAACTAAAACTCCCCAAAGCCTCTGCGAAAGATGCCACCGTGGACCTACACAAGCTAAGGTGTAAGGAAAGATGCCGACAGCTGAATGGCCACAGGGCGATATGCATTACGAATGATCCCCTTGGGGAACTGGGCGAAACCTCATTACAACCTCATTGCAATTGGTAGAGCTCTACCAGAGGTGACCGATTATTCGCTTGCCACTCGTGGGAACACACATGAATGAAAAAAACACAACAAAAACCATACCGAGGCTGTAGAGAAGTAGATGGCGGTAGCTGGGAATGAACAGAAATGCCCACCCCAATCTACCGCTCGAAATGAAGCTGTACATAGCAGATCACCTCGTGATGTAATGCAAAGGCCAAGGCATAAACGCATTTGCGACGCCGATGCCAAAAGGAAAAACAGAACAAAAGAGGCAGGAGTGGCATCAACTATAAGTGCATCCTCCTCCTCTCCCACTCCACCTCCTACAGCAAGGGCACTACTTCCTGCGACGGGTGCCAAGAGCCCCGCCTTGAATAAAGGCAAAGAACCGGCTACCTCTCAAAACCTTCGCGGAGGCCGCGTGAGACACATCTAGGTTGCCATCATAGATGAGACTAACCCGCACGGTAGTAAGGTTACCGCAGAACGGGAGAGTCTCATCAAAAATCAACTGCTGAAGGAGCTGGACATGATTATCTTTTCAAGTCGTGGACATACCGACAGATATCGTTTATCGTTTATCTGTCGAAAGCCAAGGCTTTCGACAGGGTCCCACTGAGGAGGCTAATGCACAAACTTGGCACACACGGTATTCGAGGCCAATTAAACCTATGGATTGAAAATTACATGACAGATAGAACTTTCTCGGTCAAAGTAGGTCACTCTTTTTCTTCGCACAGACAAGTCACAAGTGGAGTTCCCCAGGGATCTATTCTTGGCCCGCTCCTCTTCGTTGTTTATGCAAGTGATCTTGCTCTTCACATAAAGTCCAGCAAGTCGTTTTATGCCGATGATACTAAACTGTATGGAAATGCCTTAGTCGAACATCATTCCCTTCAAGAAGACCTCTTCTCGATTAGTCAGTGGTGCGAGGATTGGCTTCTACCTCTTAACGTCGACAAATGCGTCGTACTTCATCAAGAATAGAACAATTCACTCCATATGTACACAATAAGCGACCAATCCTCACATGTAGACTTGGGAGTGACTATTAATACCGACTTAACTTGGTCCGAACATATAATATCCACATGCAAACGCACAAACACAAAACGTTCCTCTATCTATCATATTCATGTTCCATAAAACTCTACAAAACCTACGTTCGTCCAATCATTGAGTATGCAGGTCCAGTGTGGTGTCCTGTTCTGGTGCGCGATAGGAACTTGTTGGAAAATGTACAGCGAAGAGCCACACGTATGACTTTTGGTGAAGTGCGTCCAACTTATCCCGAAAGACTGAGGATGGCACAACTGCTAGCTTTTGACCAACGTCGACTCCGTAAGGACCTCATCATATCTTTCCGTATAGCGAAGTATAACTATGCTAATCAGAAATAACTTTTTGTTTTCAACAATGATTCGCGGTTACGTGGTAACACACTCAAATTAAAAAAGGAAAAATTCGTAACGAGGCAGAGACAATATTTTTTGATGAATCGTATTTTCGAAACATGGAATAACTTACCCAACGACGTTATGAATTCGGACTCAGTGAACAGTTTCAAAAACAAAATAGACATTTGCTTATTTGCTTAATCGGCTCTATGAATATATTAATAATTTTTCTTTTCTTTCTGCATGCATTGTAATAATTTGTTGATATCCTTCGTTTCTAGGCTTATATAGGACTTTTTCCTCAGCTTTTATTTATATATAATAATAATAATTTGTAATACTACAGACTTTTGAAATGAACCGTCATATATAGGAGGCTGTCTAATTATCATTTTAGCAAGATGGCCATGACTTCAAATCAATATGTATTTTTCAATGATGAACAACTTTCCTAGATAATATTTCTCAAAATTTCTCAAAACAAGAGTACTTTACTCTTATCTCAAAATCAAATATTTGTAGGCTCCTCGTATATTACGTGTGTTTTATTGTATTTTGTTAGTGCATGTTTTGTTTATGGTGTATACTTTGGGGATGACACTGTATTATATGTTGCTCCGGCTAATAAAGCACTCGATACAGTTGCCACCACAAAGTAATGGAAAAGTTTCAGGCAACTGGTATATAAGTGAAAGGCTTTCACAATTACTTAATGAACAGTATGAGAAAATTGGCAACGTAAAGAGCGCTCTGAAACAGGTTCACTACAAGTTTCCTAAGTGAACCTTTCTGAAAAAATTAGAGGTTGAAACGGTTATGAATGATGAATCTGAAAAATATGCATTGTGATCGTATTGCGTGTTTGGAAAATATTTGTATACATCGCGAAGATCATTCTAGTGTGAGTTGGGCTTGAGATGTTCAGATACCGTTGTCTTTTTTAGAAAACGGTAAAAAATCATAAGGAATAGAGATAAATGAATCGATTCATTTTTGAAATGAATTTCTTGCAATAGTAATATTTTGTGAATAATTGAGAAAGTGAATTATGGCGAATTTCATAATTCCCGATGATGTATTAGAGAAGCTGATTTGCAATACGTGTTTTAAATATTTGTCAGTGAAACCAGTGACAGTATACTTTGACGGAAAAATACGATGTGGAAGATGTTCACAAAATGGATTAGGGGGACTAGTGTCTTTATTTGAACTAGTAGCAGAGACATGCTTGTTCAAATGCGTGAATCGAAGGGACGGCTGCCAAAAACTTCTCCGAAACTCCCAAGTGTATGAACACGAAAAAGTTTGCAAAGCTGAATGGTACGATTGTCCATACTGTCCATATTTGAAGATACCAACGTCCCTGTTGGTGCGGCATTTTGAAGAAAACCATCGGGAACGTCTGTTAGAAACACCCGAAATCCAGGTAAAAGTTGACGAGCAAAGAGTGCAAAAAATTTACTTGTATCAAATGCACGATCATCTATTTTACATCGGAATCGAACATACTGAAAGTGGATTCGATATTAACACATGGAAGTTGAGAATGATAGAAAAACAAACAGTCAAACAAAACTTTGTGATTATTTCCCAGGGAGATACTTTTGTAGCTAATGAAGAACTAGACGTGGTCAATTATTCCAAACCAAGCAGGAAATACTCGATCTCAAGGCAACAGATAGGAACTAGTGAAACGTTTACTGTTAGGGTAATATTGTCCTTTGATTATCATTTCAGTAAGCTCCAAAAATCCGTGGATGTGGCAACGAATACTGTTGCAAATTTAGAGGAAAACTATAGTCTGGAAACGTTCTTCTCTCCAACACCAATGTTCTCTGACAGAAGTGTACGTTGGCCACGGAAGATCAAACTCTTAGATTTTGACACAGTTTTCTTGAATTGGAATTACACCGCTTTCTTTTTTACAAGAAGAGACGAAATGTTAGAGATATTCTCCAATTGTATAAACTGTGCAGAGTTGCATTACTACTACTTTGTGTATAATGTAAATCTCTCTGAAGGTCGCTTTATATGGAAAGATGGTGGATATAAGGCAATCTGCTATTTTTGCTACCAATACTACAAAAAAATTTGTGACAACAAATGCATTCCGTCCAACATGCTTCGATACAATTATTGTAAGCAACTATGTTGTTGGGGGTGTGACTATACTTCCATGTATTTGCTTCGGCATGAACTAACTACCTGTGGTTTTCAGCCTAGACGCACATGTCCTGCTCATAATTGCAATTTTAACGGGACTTTAACGGAAATCACAAAACATTTTGAAGGGCACTCAAGAGGAGAATCTTTCATGCATGCTTCAGTATTCTCATTGGCATTACCACACGAAACGTTTGAGGATAAAATGTACATATGGCTCGCACCGTATTTTGCAACACTCACGTTGAAATATAAACCGACGAATAGGCTTAGTTTGAAAATGAATATGAGAGATGAAAATGATGAAGTTCGAATTAGGCCCCAGGCGCTGCTTTTTACGTCATATCAACGGCCGGAAATTCAAGGAAATATAGGGTTTTTCACCCAGAAATTAGACTTTGTTGGCGGTATTGTAGACGATATTCAAGAACGGACATTCAAAATTAGATCTAGATTTCTTTTATTGAAGTGTTATTTGAAATATGCAAGGGTCAATTGAACGTTTGGAAAAATCGTATATTGACATGTCAAAAAATCAATTCACAGTGTTAATCTATTTTCTGATCAAAATTGAAGTAATATGTAACTAAAAATATTTGTGTAGATGCTAATTTGTTTTGATATTTATAAATGAAACATTTATTGAATACTTTTTTCTGTTTCGAAGTCAGGCTACTTTTCTGAAAAAATATATGAAAATTGGAATATCTGAACTTGGAATGAATGAAATACATTGTTTGCTCAAGATACTCAAGCATTTTTTTGTCAACACAGTCCCAAAAACTTGAAAATTATTTACGTCTTTTCTTTGAATATTTTCAGAGTTTGCCTCTCTTGATAGATATATAGAAAACAATTTTTACCAAAAAATAAACATCAGTATGAGAATAAAAATGCATTACTGTGAATTCAAATGATATTGAAACTGAAATGAGAAATTGAAAACTAACATTGAATTTTATAAAACTTTGTTAGTAATATCTCGATTCTACTGAGTGGAAGAGACATTTCTTCAAATCATTACTGTAATAGAAAAAGACAATCTACTTGTGAATATATTGTACAGAAGAGAAGGTGAAGCAAAATAATCCAAGTTGAATAATTTTTCTTTCGATTGAGATCAAGAAAAGTTTCGAGCTGAATATTGAGCCATAGGGAAGGAGTTTGAAGATATCGTGATAAGAGGTGAAAATTGAATTTTTTCAATAATATGAACTATTACTAGTCGTTATAGTATTACTAGTAGTTATATCGAGTTTGACATCGGAATTCAATGAAATTTTGAATTTGAACTTAAGTTCAAACACACAATATTATATGTATATCAAGTTGACGAGACACTTTGCAAAACGAATGATTTCACAATTTGCCGCTATTATTAGCTGATTAGTTGCGGACGAAAATATTATTTCGCTCCTTTTTAAAAAAAAATACATGTTGTCTAGCTAACTTGATGTCAAGTTAGCTTGATAAGTTATTTCAAGATATATTAAACCGATGGTCTAGTCAACATTCTGGAATTGATATCAAGTTATCAATACGACTTTTTATTTTTAAGTTTTTCAAAGCTTTGACTAAACTATTGGTTAAATATATGTATTCGCTAATTAGTTGCGGTGAAAAATATTTTTCTGTTCTTTTATTTTAAAAATAAATGGGGTCTCGCTAACTTGATATCAAGTTAGCAATACCTACGATTTTTTATTATGAAGATTTTCATAACTTTGACTAGACCATTGATTTAGTATATTTATTCGCTGATTAGTTGTGGAGAAAAATATTTTTTCGCTCCTTTTATTTAAAACATACATGGTGTCTTGCTAACTTGATATCAAGATAGCAATACGACTTTTTATTAGTGAGTTTTTCAAAACTTTCACTATTCCATTGGTTCATTATATTTATTCGCTAATTAGTTGCGAAGAAAAATATTTTTTCGCCCCTTTTTTAAAAAATACACGTTGTCTCGCTTTCATTTAAAACATACAAGGTGTCTTGCTAACTTGATTAATTTAGCAATGCGACATTTTCATTATTGAGTTGTCCAGAACTTCGACTAGACCATTGGTTTAATATATTTAATCGGTAATTAGTCACTGACAAAAATATTTTTTTGACCCTTTCAATTAAAAAATACATGGTGTCACGCTAACTCAAGATAGCAATACGACTTTCTATTAGTGACTTTTCCGAAATTTTCACTATTCCATTGGTTTATTATATTTATTCGCTAATTAGTTGTGGAGAAAAATATTTTTTCGTCTCTATTATTGAAAAAATACATAGTGTCTCGCTAACTTGATATCAAGTTAGCGATACCACGTCTTTATTATAAAGTTTTCCAGAACTTTGACTAGAACATTGGTTAGGTATATTTATTCGCTAATTAGTTGGGGAAGAAATTATTTGACTTAGTCTTTGTTTGAAAAACTACATGGTGTCTCGCTGACTAAACATCGATACGACTTTTTTTATTAATCAATGATGGTCGATGCAAGTGAATACAACTTGAATGACTTCCAAACAGCTGATAAAACTCAACAGCTGACAAAACTCAACAGCTCACACTAATGACAAATACACGGCGTAATCAAAACACTTAATCAAGACAAAATCTTACTTCTTCAATTCTCTCTCATTACCTATCTTCACGTTACTTGTGAACCAAAGATGTCTTATGTTAGAAGGAACAGCTGCCAACACCGGTTACACGGAATTCAGAAATCAGCTTAGAATAACACTTCATAGATGTCACATTTTATCATATGATAAGTATATAGAATGTTATGACAATAACGAATATATCGATACAAATTACATGGGGTATGTATCATTAGTGTGAAAAATGAATTTGTACCAAATGAAAATGTTAATACTTTTCACAGAAATATACAGAAAAACAAGCATTGGAAGCTTTGGAAAATCGGAAAATATAGAACTATATGGCAACGTGAAAGAACCGAGACTGTTACAAGAATATGTGGATTCTATGACTTTTCTAATATTTTTGTTCTCCCCGAGGAAATTTAAAAATGTTTGCTAGTAATATTGCCACTTTCTGTAGAGTTAGACTGCATAGAAGAGTTGCCGATTTTGCATTCATTCATGATAATTTCTTTATCATAACGATATGCTGCTGTCCAAATTATATGATTACTGTTTCAGAGGTGTTTTTTCAAAATTGATTGAAACTTTCATTATAGCAAAATATCAGTCTGTGTATGTGCAACATCTTGAGGATAATTCTATGCAGATAATAGATTGCTCCATCGATGTGGCCCCAGGGCCACAACTATTGATACCTCATAAAAATAATGATGCCTTAAAAGATACATTGACATAACTGATCTCTCCGTTCAACAAAATCTTTCTTCTTTTCAATTCAAAAGGGCTTTCCTTCCGATTCCTGTTTCAGAGTTATCTTCAGTTTAATCTTCCTCTGTTGGGATAAAACTTCAGTAATATCAAATCATTATCCACTTGAAATTTCTGTGAATTTTTATTATGTATATTTTAAATATTTTGTATATTTCATTCCCCAATATAATTGACGTTTTTTCCTATAATGTCATGATTGTCTATATGGCGAAATGAATGATTTGAGTTGCTAGCGACAGTACACTTATTCTGTTATTCTATTTGGATTCCAGGATATCGGCTGAGAATGCACATCTTCACCGGCAGCAGGAGGTTGCATATCCCAATGAGGATCTAGAGGTGATTTTGAATTAGGGTGACAGTAACCAAGTTCAATTCAATGACACGAAAACTCAGACATCGGTTTTCTGCAAAAAGATGAATGTCTCCGAACTGAATATAGTAATGACTTCGCACAATCATGTCGCTTGCATTTCATAGACTGCTTTACGAAAGCTTGGAATACTGTTCCAGTAACTTTTGATGCTTTATAAAGCTCAGTTCAGATCTTCTATGTAGTACTGTTCACATGTATGGAGCTTCGCCCCTAAGAATTTCCTGAAGCTGCTGGATTCCATCCATAAAAAGAGCCATTCGCCTGATTAGAGACACAAACATCACTTACAATCTTGATATTTTGGATCATCTAAGAAAGCTTGGATATTTGTCTCTCTTTCATAGATACTTTCACTGGTAATACAATTGACTTGGCACATTTGATTTCACCAAGAGCGGTACATATCAGAAATACACGACGGACTGTGGCTGCTCATCGTGCATCAGTAGAATTCGAACTTCACTGTTTAAGAAATCTTTCACTTGGAGAACTGCTTTTATGTAGAAATAAACTTTCTGATAAAATTTTCTCAAATAAATTTAATCTTCAGCGATTCAAACCCAACGTGAATCGCTACTTCCAAACAGGCACTGCTGTATTTGACGATGATTTCAATCTTCTGGTGGA
>WOGP01007161.1:0-11938 GCA_015342065.1 Leptinotarsa undecemlineata
CTGAAATTTTGTTTTTTGTTCTTTTATTTCTCCAATTGACGAATTATTTCATCTCTGTATTCATTACTAATTTTTATAATTTTAACAATATGTCCAAAAAGCATGATTTTTGCATTTGTCAGTTTTTTGTGTTTATTATTATTAAAAGTAAATATATTTTTTCGTCAAGTTATTGAAAATACCTTATGTCAACTTACGGAAACAACTTTTGGAATATATTCTAAAATTTGGGGTGAAAATTTGTTATATTTGAGTTAGTCCTTATGGACCACACTCGTGTATGGGTGTTAGTCTGGCTGAGGTCGTCCATCAGAGTGATATTCAGTAGAATAAATTCCCTAACTTCAAATAAACCTCCACTTTCCAGTCTCCTATATAAATGATACCTAGAGGGTTAGGTTAGGTTAGGTCTAAAGTGAGTGGATACATTCGACTCTCTACCGCAACCCGTAAGGGTGTATTGTGGCTCGTAACTATTCATACTCGACCAAATAAACTTAGCTTCTTAACGAAGCTTATTAGTTTGTATGGGTCGGATTCTTCCAATCTGTCTGCACATAATTGAATAGCGTACATTTTCGCTTGAAATACGCTCGCATAGGTTCCTACGCAGGTTGATATATCTGTTCAGGATCTGCGACTGAAAACGCCTGCACCAGAACCGGAAGGTGTTTTGGATCCATCTGCCAACAACTATCTGCTCTCAACCTCTTAATCTGCGCTTACCTAGAGGGTACAAATAAATCCAAATTATTTAAAAAATAAAAGGTAAATCTAGGAATTCTAGCATAGAATGAATCCAAAAATACGATTGTTATTTGTTTGCAAAATGCATTTCTCTGCAAGAATATTATCAACTACGACACCCATTCCGGATGCTTCATTTTGTATGACACGCATGGCAAGCTACCCCGTCCCATCACTTCGAATATTGGTTCTCTCTAAATCAATATTCATTCGTAAACAAAGCTCGAATCACATCAGAACAAAATTTAGATTATAAATATGCAGTTAACTTTGTTCTACGCTAATTGTGGTTTATGATGATGACGTGTTCATTCGAATATTCACCCGAGAAATTTCAGTCAGTCCAAGAGTTACGTTAAATGAGGTTAAAATTGTTGGTTGTTGAACAGCTGGGTATTCTAGTTTGAGGTAGGTACACTCGTTTAAAAAAACTTCATAATTTTTTTACCTGCTCTCTAGACTCGGGTCTTTTATTTCACGATTCAATTTGTCGTTTACCTGAGTGTTCGGCGCTTCCGAATCTTTGAATAATGTATTTTCGGTCTTTGAAGATTTCATAACTCGCAGACGAATCCTTTGACCAGAAGTTACCGGTGTCGTTCGGATAATTTCGGCAATTTAGAGTAGTTTTATGATAATCTAGTCAAGGTTCAAATTTACATGAATTACGATGAGTTCAAGTATAGCAAAAAATTTCCGCAGTCGTCAATGTCAAATCAACAGACGTGTTGTTATATTCGTCAATTGCTGTTACGTCCTAAACGCGAGTGGGTTGTAGCCTTTCAAATAGTTAAGTCAGTGTTTAAAACTGTATCTTCGTGAACGAATTCTTCCGAGATAATACTTGGCATACCGGTGAAGAGCAAGTGAAATGTGAAATTACATCGTATAACATCGCAACGGAAAGTAGGTAACAAACACATTGTGATATCGCCACAGCTGAATATTTATAAATAAATCGTTTCCCCAGCGGTGAATGTTTTTACGTCGTACAATATAAAGATTATGTTTAATAATGTTGACATTGGTTCGCCTCAAAATCGTTATCCTCGTGTAAAACCGACTTTTGTGACATTTCATTATCACAATAGATTGGAGTGAGATGCTAACTTGGCCGCATTGAACAAACATATTTATACGTTCGTAATGCTCACGGGCGAGGGGGGAGCGGGAAGGGGAATCGCCGGAGAGGTGCTCGGATGCCTTGCGAAACAACTTTCGTGTCCAACTTCGTGCATATCCGATTTTTCTAATTCCTCGATATATTTCCACGTCGTAGAGGCTTTCAGAAGTATGCCCATAATTTGTTTGGTAGAATGCTTATACAACTGTCTGTACCAAGGTAGCCATTGTGTTTTTAATGTAAAAAGAGCGGTGATGTTTTATCTGATACGTTGGATGTTCTAAGAGTTCTGGAAGGATGATAAAAAGTTAATTTCTCTTGAAATTTACTGATTTTTTTCTCTTTCAATCTTCATCTTGCGCTAATAGCTTTTTCGAATCTCTATTGGCAATCTTTGGGATATAAAATGGTTTGAGTTCCACTGTGTTCTACGTGGAAACCCACTATCTTCTTAGACAATATTCGGCCCAAAAAATGCCCCTCTGCTTTCTATTTGCATTGTTCTAGAAGTAGACATTTGAAAAGTATTCTCAGACATCATCATCATCAGTTGCCCCTTCGATTTTTGAATATTCTTAACTACCAGGGCTGGATTTGGAAGTCTGGAGGCCCTGGGGAAACGAAGAGGTGGAGACCCCTAATTTTTTTTCCTTGAAAATTATCCGTTCAAATGATTTCGTCAAATAATTTTTAAAATTGTGAGCTCGAAGAAGTGAGAAGGATAACCTGCAGGGTCAACCTTCGAAATCACTTGAATGGAAATTTTACATAAGTGGAAACTAGCAAACAGTGCTTTCTGACATATATCGAAACCAATATTATTATGTTGGAAATTTATTTTATCTTTATTGTGGAGGCTCCTCTCCTGTGGAAGGTCCAGGGTAGTATCCCCGCCTGCCCTCCCCTAAATCCAGCCCTGGTAATGACAAATAACGATAGTTTTATTCGTTTATATAAATCAGTATCATTCTAATCATCTCCAGTTGTTTTTTTTGTTTCATTCATGCATTTATTAGTTCTTTTTTTTCCCTTCAGTGCGACTCTACAGGCTTCTTAATTCGATTTTCATTTTATTTATGATTGAAAGATTGCCTTGAACATGTTGATTGAAAACACAAGGCAACATGCAAGGATTCCACTGAGCTCTCAAATAAAACATTTGGTACTAGATTATCTGTTGCCATTTGAGATTGTTTTTAGGATTGAAAGTTAGTAGACAAAACTTTCACAAACAATACATAGCTTTGAAGTTTAGACAACAAAGTGAACTTGATTATCTCCAAAATAAATGTTTCGTTATCAATACAGAACCACAATAACATTTTGTATTGTTTTTTTTTGTTACCATACATTTATCAAATTCATCAAGTGACATTTTGCCGACAAACTAATTTAACTTAAACAAAAGTTTTTGTTGTTTCTTCTCATCGTCCGTCAATAGTGGTCTATCCGTAATACAAGCTTTTGAACCATTTGTTGGCTCAAAACTAAGAAGAAAAGAAACCGAACAAACTTAAGCATGTGTGAAGGTGTAAGATAAATGATCTTGGAGCAAGGGAAAAAAGTCATACTTTTTGGTTGTACAGGGAACTCGAAATGATTTAGAAAAATTCTTTTTCTACACAATGAATTTATCTACAGTTATATGAGACGTTTCGTCAGTTACTGTAGGAGACGTCATCATTGGTATGTGCGTTGACTACGAGAAAGTTATATCTTGAAATCCTAGCAACGATTCACTGAGACTTCTGCCGCAGTAGCAGACGAAAGGTTTGTTACGTCAGAATCAATTCGACCACGACCCTACAGTCGACACTACAGTCTGGTTTATGTTCTCTTTAATCATGAATACGTCTGGGAAAGCCTGTGTTCTTAAATTATTCTTTATCTCTCCCCAACTATTGTTATCCAGCTCCGTTCTTGGGAGAATTGAAAAAAAGGAAAATAGATATGTATATCACATTTTTACTTCCATTAGACCAAAATTATAATTATTTATACTCTGACCCGTTACTTATAATAACATTATCCATGATAATAATTACATACTTTGTTATAGAATTTTCACAATAAATTTCAACGCAAAGATTATGAAACTCGATTGTATTGTGGGTATGGTAAAAATCCAATTTTTCAGTTGAAATATGATATCTGGTTTAAAAATTATGTGATTCAATTAATTTGTACCAAAATATTATTGGATCAAATAATTAGAACTTCAATATACATCTGGTACGAAGTTTTATTCATTGATAAAATGAACTCGGTACAGTTTTCAAGGTCGAATCTGTTTGAAAAGTTGCTGCAAATATTTCACTTGTAGGATTCCTCCTTATTAATAATTAACAATTATTTTTATGCTTATTTTTTTGGCTACGGTTAAATTATATGTGTAGAAACTTTATTTTCCCCTGCAGAAATATGGTATATCAGATATACATACATGTATAATTTATGTTGATACATCATCAGCAAATTGTTAAATATCAAAAGTAGAAATAGACACAATCAGTGATTTAAAGTAGTTTAACTGATGACAAGAGATGTTTTTCAAACATTGAATTTTTTTCATGACTTATTCTACCCAAAAATATTGTCATTATCTTTATAAATGTTTGGATTTTTATTAATGGACTGACTTCTCAGACTCAACCACAAGAATTGTGGTATGCCTTAATCATTTGATGACTCATCAACGATTCCGGTTTTGGTTTCAGCGCATGCATCAATAGATATCTCTTATTCTCCTTTCAAAGAAAACTGTATATTTCGCAATGATGTCGTTGGGAGCTGGAGAGTATTGATTCTCCATCTATAATTTTCAGTATGGAGTTTCCGAATAGCGGTGAATACATACATATTCACAGATTGTAAAGGTGGAATAATAAGCTTATTTTCGAGGTTATTCTATTATTTGTTGTTCGGGTGCCCATATGCCGTGTGAGTTCTTCAAGCTTTTTTCTATGTATTGAATTTACCGACCCATACAATTGATTTATAACTATTTTATCAGTTACTTAGTAATCTTAACTATACAACGGTGTTAGGTTAGGTCCAAAGGTCTATTCGAACGTACACCGCAAACCGCAATGGTTTATTGTGACTCACACCGATTCACACTCGACCAAATAAACCCAGCTTCTTAACAAAGCCGATTAATTTGTATGGTGGGTAGTCTTTCAGGTTAAATGGTAAGAGTACGGCTCTGCCGAACTTTTAGAACCTTATTCGGGCCCCAGCGGGACAGGCACAAAGTATGTGTTCTGCTGTTTCATCATTTTCCAACCAGAGGCGACACACACTGTCTTCCGACAGTCCGAGTCTCTGCATATGATTATTCAAATAGCAGTGACCTGTAAGGTCTGTTAGACATCGTAGTTCATCTCTACTGTAGTTCAACAACTGCTTGGTGTCAAGCTTCCAGGAGTGAATGAACGCTTTGGAGTGAGTCAATCCTGGAAAATTCTGCTAGAAGTTCAATATTTGTTGATGAGAGGTTCTGGTCCGATGAAGCTGCTTGCAGCACCCTCCTTTGCAAGGGAATCAGCAGCCTCATTGCCTTCAAGGCCAGTATGGCCAGGAATCCAGACCAGAGACAATCTGTTAAGCCTTACCATCGAGAAGAGTGGTTTTTGGCAATTTGCTACCAATTCAGACGTTGCTCGGTAGGAACCAAGAGCTTTCATCGCCGCATGACTGTCCGAGAATATTTTTATTGGCTTCTGTATGAGGTTGGATTATTCCAATATATCTGCACACAATTCAATAGCATAAATTTCAGCTTGAAATACTGTTGCATAGGTTTCTTGGCAGGTTGATATATCTGTCCTGGGTCTGCGACAACGGTGTAGATTAGATTGATAGAGAAGCTGGCATGCCGCCTGTTTCTCTGCGACCTTAGCAGATCGATTGTGAGCTCCTCAGAGCTCTTCATCTAGCGAGACTAGCTTGATATCTTCAATGAGAGACCAGAGCCTTAATATTGAGAGCTCCTTTTGTAGCTTGATATCCATAATTAGAGACGGTTGTGGTTTAGCAGGTCTTCCATGAATTGGGGTGAGGCTTCCTCTGCGAATTTTTTCGCCTGTCTCATTCCTGGCAGCTTATTCTATAAATTCAGTGATTTGGCTTGCATCCACGAATTGATAGATATACTTGTTCTCACTAGCCCGCAGAAGGGTTCTGGACCTTGTGTTCACCTTATCCAGGTATTCATACTAGGGTAAGCCTATTGTGGGAACCTAGCTCATTGAGTGCGCTAAGACAGCTCCCTACAAGTCTCAAAAATACTCTGTAGAAGCTGAGCGCCCCAATTGCCGCCTGACTGTCGGAGAAAGCGGCAATAGTTTTGTTTTCAACCTTCTGCTTAAGCAATTCGCCTACAACGGACTATGAAAATGGAATTATGAAGATATTTTTATACAGGAACCTTTCGTGAAGGTTAATTATTTGTACTCCGATGTGTACGAATGAATGAAACAAGACAGGAACTATTAGAGTCCTCTGCATATTTCTCTGAATGATCATGATGTTTTTCGAATAACAGTGTTCTTAATAAATGTACTCCGACATCTAAGAGTATTGAATTAAACAAGGCAAGGACTATTAGTTAGTAGGAGTTAGCAGACTTCTAGCCTACCAAGAAAATTAGGCCAATAAAAAAAGATTACATTCTCGACTTTTCAGATACATATCTTCAAGACTATTGGTGATAATTAGAACTTTAATCATACAGTTTTTATGGCTGGAAGTTTTTCTTACTCCGAGAATTGAACCAAAACATACCGCTAATCATTTTATTATGTCAATTTCACGTTGTTCATAACAGGACGTTTTAAATTACCAGATTGATTAGCTTCAGAACGGCTGGACTTGATTTCGTGATTTTTAATTTGTTGGATTTGTCTCTGCTTGGAGTAACAGAATAACTATTGTGCGTGCATGAATGATTGTTATGTCACAATAGAAGCAAAGATAGCAATATCTACCACAGTGTCACATTTTTCATAAAAAGACCGTGATGCCATTAGCTTTTTGCGAAATAATCCACTGTGGGTGAAGAGAAAATTGGCTCTCGAGCAACATTTTTACTGTAAATAGTGGAGATTACCATGTATGTAGTAGGTATGTATCTGTAAAATATATTTTCCCCTGTTTTTTGTATCAATCTTTAGTGTTTTGACACAAAATCTAGTGTTGGCATGAACTGACCTGGCAATACTGGCCGTCTTAGTTTGGTCCGACAACTACAGTATAGGTAAAAAGGTAATATAACTCTGCTGAAAAGTTATACACCTGAATAGGAAAGTTATTGCTTACTTTTCGCTAAAAATATTCAGTGTCCTGCTGAGTATGACTAAATGGACTATTCACCTAACTGTTACCATGGTTATTGCTGCGGTTGCACATTTAAATCGCCCGCTTATTTAATCTAGGTATATAAAACATTTATTTGATTGTTTCTGTTGTGAACATCAATGAAAAAATTTCCCAGCCTAAGAAGTAAATACTAAAAACTCATTCTTATGCTCTGTCCTTCGAACCGGATATTTTCTTGCGTGACCCTCATGCCACCTATGCGTAATGGCGCAGAAATATCAATCGTGAACTCACACTCCTATCTGCGAATTAAGCGCTACGAGCTTTCATTTATTCATTCCTAGATAAAAAGCAATTCATACAGCAGCAGTATATCTCGATCGGAGTGTCAGCCCGAACACACATTTAACACACATTACCCCTCTCTCGCGCTGCGGCTCCCTCGCATGACGGTGATTATGTTAATTGTTTGTTGTCCCAGTCGATCCGAACCGAAACGTAAACTAGCATGTAAGCGAGCAACGCGCGCTGATTGCGTGGGACACTCGATCGTCGATCTTTTTTTTATTCACCGAGCGCCCGCGATGCCGAGAGAGTTAAAATCGGGCCACTTGTGTGTGTTGCCGCGTTGTGAAGGACTGTTCCGAAGAACGATTCAAGCAGCCACATAGCGAGCAGAACGTTGAACTTGCCGCGCTGTGTACGGCTACGGTATTAAAAGAGGCGGGAGGACGAACTATTACGGCATACGACAACACAAAACAGCCGGTCGGTCGGCGGCGTTGCCACGTCGGAGGGCTTTCCTCGTGAACTTGATGACTCACGATAGGTAGGATTACGTTTTGAGCATGGCATGTTTATGTGTTTTTCGAAGGATTTACTTCTGGTGTAGATCGTTAATGGAGTTATTAGCGTGATAGTGTAAAAACTGTCTTTTTTAACTCGTCATTTTACGTTACTGTGTTTAATTATTTAAACTTGTTGCTGGCTCGCTGTATTGGATTGGAGAGATGTTTCGACAACTGCTGTTGTAAATATTGCGGTGAATCTATGGGTGATTGCGGTGTTGGCAACGTTGCGGGGTAACCCCGAGACAAGTGGAAGCGATATCTCGTTGACTGAGCTTGATCGTTTACAATCGTTTCACTCTCTCTCTTACGGGTTCGCTTGTCTTCTGTTTTTGCTTGGCGGCTCGTCCTTAGAGGCCTTGGGAGCGTTTCTGCCAACTTTCGTGCGCGCCAATCTGTTTTGCGTACCTATTGAAGTGAACGTTGAATCGTTCAGTATTTAATGACCTATTTCGATTCGTTAAGGAAATCGATGTTTTTTGTATACGTGGGCGCATTTTTTTCATGGTGATCTGTTGTTTTCGTTGGTTGAAAAGCTTAATTCACTAGTCGTTGAATTATTTCTTGTCTGAGGAAGTTTGAATGTGTCGCGAGGTGGCCTTGCGACGTATTGATCAATTCTGTCGTTTAAGTATTTGACGGCGTTTTCATGGCATTATATGCCAACAGTTGTGCAGTTTTTTGTTATATTCAACAAAAATATTTCTCGCTAACACCAGAACTTCAACACTCTTCTCAACACATTTTTCACATACTAAGTAAGAACTGTAGCAACAAGAATGGCCTTCGTTTAAAAAGGTCCTCATATTTATGTCGTTTGGTTTCGGAACATATATTCTCATATAGTGCAAAGGTGGTTCATAAAAAGTCGCGTATCCTTGAAGTTTCCCGAAAATTATTGGGAATTTCCTGGAAATTTTTTCGCTAATTTGGAGAAAGTAAATTATAAATGGCTGTTTATTTCAAGGTTTCAGACCCGGCAGGTCTAATACGTCATTTTGGCAAAGCTAATCTTTTGTTATGTAGTTAGAATATATAGATTTAAAAAAAAAATCATTTCACAAATATCTTTTCAAGCAATAAGTAGTGAGAAACTATTGAAATAATTTGGAAAAATAGGAATACAAGGACTATGTCTGGTGTCACAAAGTTACCATATTAGGACATTGCCTCTTCAGTATATTTCTAAACAATATTGTCAGCTCAGTCCATGTACTTAATGTGCATCATGCAAATATTTGAGTAGATCACTTCTAATTCAAATAAATGATTTCCGATCTTGAATCACTTCTAGATATTTTCATAGCTTATAATCTCAAAACTTTTTTATGATCTGTGACACATAACCTAACCGAAAATTCATAGTGAATTCTCTATCCAACATGCAAGAACAGCTTGGTATGGGGATACCCATCGTTGAAGAATATGAAAATCTGAGCCTGAGGATGGACCCTACTAAGGTGCATCAAACTTGTGATTTTCTTATAGGATATATGGCATTCTCAAACCATTTTGCTTCAAACGAAATGTTTTAGAAAAGGTTATAACTCTTGAACGTCGTAAGAGGCTCATTCTTTTCCGTATTTGTTTGACATTTGCAACAAAACTTTAAAAAATAAATTACCACATTATATCAAAATAGACAAATTCATGTTCACTGCAAAAATGTGTACAGAAAATAATTCATGGTAGAAAAAGATTAAAAGATTCCCACAATACCACAATCTAGTTATTCAATTTTTTTTTACATACTTTAGCTTTTTTCCAAGAACTTTTGTTGAGGATATATTTGATTTAACGATATAAATAAAACGGTCAGGATTTTCTCAACCAATCCACTCCTGATTTATTTGACATACTAAATTTCATGTAGAATACATTCTATCCATTGAATAGATGGGCGAAGACCGCTTCTGAACTATATCTATCCAACAAAAAAAGCAATCCAAACAAAGAAAGATGCGTGATCAAAGTATGATCATCACGCACACCTGCTACGTAAAATAAACAAGCCTTCTCACGCTGGCAAATCAGATTCAACTACAATCGGCTGGCAGAATTCATTGTTACAGTGTGGGAGTGGTCAGTTACGTTTCAACGCCTGTGGTGTGTATATATACGGTAATTTAAAGTTTAAAATTCTTGAAATATCAAGTACAGATACGGCTGAAAAAACTGCTAATTTGTGTCCTTAGACTCCATCTAAAAAAAAATCCTATACCCAGCCGCATATTATTAAAAAAATTAATAGAATTTCGTTCGTTCCTTAGTGCGACTCTGTACAAGCAGCCTTGTCTGGGAGATCACGTGCACTATGCATGATAATTTCAAAAAGTACATGTATTTTTTGAAATTACTATAGGTTTTCATCAAGTAACGGAATCAATCAGAAAAAAAATCATGATGTTTTGTTCTCTGTTGTTCAGATGGGCAGAGTACAGTTCGAATCTTGAGTCTTATACTACCTGATATATCTTGTAAATTGTTGAAAAAAATGTCAAACTAGTCGACAAAGAGGCAACTAACTGGTGTCGATTACATTCACGGTTTTATTTCCCCGAATGTTGAAACTTCGTAGATGTCACATACTTCAACCGAATTACTTCATTGTTTTGAAATGATGTGGCAACCAGTAACCGTCATGAAAAATTATTGTGAACTGATCCACGACCTACCTTTCCATCGAGGCAGGTCGATTACCATTCGCCGGTTGTGTTTTTAGTGACTTTCACGTTATTAAATTAACTGTACAAGCACGATGTTCGTCCTATAATGTTGGCGAAGAATTAAGATTACCGAGCAATAGAAAACTAGTAATTATGTTTCGAATTACTAACCAGCATCATACAGCCCAACAACAAGAAATCAATAGTCGCAACCTGTTACGGTGGTGTTTCTGTTTTGCAGTTATGTACTGGGATGGGAAAGTACAGTTTCGACTAAAGTTTTATGTACGATAGATCGGTCGCTTTACAATGAATTTGAATTTGATTATGGGGCGAATGTGTAGTATAGTTATAGTACTGAGACTCTTATCGAATTTCAATTATTTTGAAACATTGAAAAAAGTGCAGAAAATCCAATTGCCTTTCCACAATATGAATAAAATTCAAATTGAAGTAGATTACAATATATCTACTGGTGTAGAAAGGGCAAACTTCTAGTTCTGAAAGTTTTTCACACTTTCATATTTTCGTCTTTGTTGATTTTTACCTATTTACACAAAAAATCAGAAGCCACAAATTTAATTGACCCTTATCTTAATGTTTCGTAGGCCAAAATCTGCCTTCGTCCTCAGAATTAAAAAATTCAATATGTATGTTTTCCTTCTGAAATTCATCAAAACTTTTAGTATTTTCAAACTTCCTCGGCAGATGTTAAAGGAGATTTGAAATATGATATGTCAAAATCGCTGTTCGATATTTGCAACATGTTCCAGATATAGGAATGTAGGCTGATGCTTTGCGTTATACCTTTCAACATATGGTTCATTGGCAGGCATTCTCGTCACCATAGAATGTAAACTAGTTCTGACACTTTTGATTCTGTTTACTGCCTATTTCTGATGTAATCTGTGTATTCATTCTCGCGCACTTTTAATGGCCCTGATGTTTCACCAATATAACTTTTGAACAAGGTATATATGTATTGTTATGTTTTCCCCCTGGGTTCACCAATAATTGACTACACTGAATAATCAAAATTAACTTCATTTCACTTTAAATACAACAAACACTTCAACTAAAAATTTCAACTATTATTTTAATGTTTGAATTGAAGGGGTTATATTTTTAGGAGTGATTAATTTTTGGGAAAGAAAGTTTTTGGCTTTCTACTACTCCATCTTGATACAAAAAAAGGATAAGGGAATCTTCCAAAGAAAGGAAGGAAGTAATCAATT
>WOGP01007162.1:0-11938 GCA_015342065.1 Leptinotarsa undecemlineata
GACCTATCTGTCTCTATATAAATAAATAACAAAACAACTGTTGTTTATGTGGCTTGTGGAGGTGGTATTGAACTATAATTAATATTTTGCCTTAATTGTTCATAAAGATAATTTCTCTTTTTTAAAGTAGAATATCTAGGTACGTATAAATTACTTCAACTTAATATATTATATGCTCCTAGCATTCTAGGAGCTGTTGCCAATATGTGAACTAGAAACAAATCCCTTTAAAAATTTAAACCCGACATTTGAAACATCAATTTGAATACTTTTTGAAGTGAATTTGAAAAACTCATGAATTAAACCCAACTTTATTTTGTTCAAACTTGCATTTGCTGTAATAACACATTCTGAGGAACATTTCCCATTCTATTCTTGTCCATGCTGTGTGGTGTCCCTGCTGTTTGAATAAAATACTTTCTGATTGGTGTACTCATACATTTCACAGCGGAAAAAAATTCTCGTTAGGTTTTTATTTGAAAGCCCCCAATTCTGATGAATTAGGGGTTTCCCACAATTCGGCTTGACGCAAAACTCATGCTGGGTCCTGAACTTGTTTTAGATGTTGCGAAAGAGCGTCGAAACGCGCGACTGGTTGCATACCATCGAGCCAAGGACGGTTAGAGCAGTTATGAAAAGGGTGGTTGAGGATATTTCAGCTATTGACTCTACCGTGGCGCTGCTGTACGAAGACCAGGCTAATGCGACAGAACACAGCAGTGATTCCAGCAGAAAAACTCACAGGTATCAGCAGATTCTTTTGTTCATTCATTCATTCATGATCCAACACTAAACACATGAGCTGGCTTGTTTGGGTGCGGAGGTTCATAGTGTTCTAACAGAAGAGGCTGACATTTGGTAAATCAACACCGCCGTGTATAACGTCATTCAATCGCTTTCTGAATCAGAAGGACAAAATCTCGGCCTTGCAGTTAGGAAGAATGAACGGCGTGTACACAAGATGGAGGCTAAGATCACGTCGGCGAGACAACACGCGTCTCGTATCCAATGTGTGATGGATTACAGGGCAGTCAATAGGCCTTTCACGCCCGCAGTACGACGTATCCATCTCACTGCCTTGATAGGATACGAATGCTAGTGGCTGCTAAGAAGTCACTAGTGAGAGGAGCAAGAAGTATCGCGGAAAACCTTAGGTTTCGCGAGAAACCTTCTCGCTTATTCCGTGTTGTGGATAATTCGCCGACCGCTGATCAGGTGGGATCCTTCTGGAAGGATATCTATGAACACCCGCGGCCACTCAACTTAGACACTGCAGCCCTAGCGCAGTTCGAAGCTTTCAACAGAGAGCTTCGAGAGCGTGAGCTCAATGAACCCTATAACTCCGGATGACGTTCGAAGAGCCCTTGAGGGTTCCAAGAACTTTGCTGCTCTAGGCCCAGATGGGCTGAACACTTATTGGTGGAAAAAACTACCAAGCATCCACCGCCATCTGACGGTGCGTGCAGCCGATTCCGGATTGATTTGTCGAGGGGATGACCGTTCTTATCCCTAAAAGCGGAGGTTTGTCGATTCCTAGGAATGACAGACCGATAACATGCTTGAATTCATGTTATAAGGAGAGATGTGATCGCCTTCACAAGATTTCATAGTCATATTTTTTATAATTGTGATTTTTCTGTTCAGTATATCGGTTTCAAGGCATCTGTATCGTTCAAATTGGTCCAGCTATACTCCGAACCCTCTGGATTCCACTTTGGTCTCCAACATGCACCGGATATTCAGCGAAAGAATTGAGATTTTTTCAACAGTCGATTTTAGTAAGGTTTCCATACTGACTGGCATAATTAAAATTAGTTTGAAGGTGATGAGTTTCTCGGTATAAATGATCAAATTTGTTTATCTTGTCAATATTTCAGACTTTTATGGAGTGCGTCAGGCTAAAGACGTTCAGCAAATATGGGCTGCAGCAGATTCAAGTGGACACGCACTATTTGCAGTTGTATCTGTGGAGATTTGTCGCAGATGAAAAGTAAGTGGTTGGACGAGCTATAAATGGACTTTTGGAGCTCTTGAGGTTTTCGTTGCAGCCGAGAAAAAGTACCAGATGTGCTTGCAATAGTCAACAAGTTTACACTTTTGAAACCCTTATATGCTGGACCGAAAAGTTCGTAGGCTAACAAAGGATTTTTCTTTTGATAAAATTTGATTTCATTATTCGATGGCTATGATTGATTTTCCTGGTGAAAAGTCCTAATAATGTTTATCAAGCCAATCCTTGGCTTCAACAGTATTTTTTTTGCCAGAAAGCAATGCTATATCAACACACGAAACTCCTTTCCACCCATTTTCTTCATACTAAAAAATTTTGCTTCACTCGAAATATTCTATCCCACAAACTATTAGTCAGACATCTGGGAAATTTGTACACGTTCCTTTTGAAGGTTAGGATTACCTAAACATCATATGGATCTAATACTAGTAGCGCCACCTTTGTGTTAGTCTACAAACTTTGCAACCCATCTAGCGCACGGGAGAGTATCTATCCATTTTTCAAGTACTTTATGAAAATGAAAGCAAGTCAAAACAAGTCAAACTTGCTGAGTTTTCATAACGTAATCTGTAATTTTATAACACCTTGAAAATATACCCCTTTCAATTTACCTCAAGAAGATTCACAAAACAGTAACAAGTGTTTTTATAAAGTAATTTGTAATTTCATAACATCATGAAAATATCTCCTTCCAATTTACCTTAAGAATATTCATAAAACAAAAACAAGTGTTTTTATAAAGTAATCTGTCATTTCATAACACCTTGAAAATATACCCCTTTCAATTTACCTTAAAAATATTCACAAAACAGCAACAAGTGTGTTTGTAAAGTAATTTGTAATTTCATAACACCTTGAAAATATACCCCGTTCAATTTACCTTGACAATATTCATAAAACAGTAACAAGTGTTTTTATAAAGTAATTTGTCATTTCATAACACCATGAAAATATACTCCATCCAATTTACCTTAAAAATATTCATAAAACAGCAACAAGTGTTTTTATAAAGTAATTTGTCATTTCATAACACCTTGAAAATATACACCTTTCAATTTACCTTAAGAAGTTTCACAAAATAGCAACAAGTGTTTTTATAAAGTAATTTGTCATTTCATAACATCATGAAAATATACTCCTTCCAATTTACCTTAAAAATATTCATAAAACAACAACAAGTAATTTTATAAAGTAATTTGTCATTTCATAACACCTTGAAAATATACACCTATCAATTTACCTTAGAAGTTTCACAAAATAGCAACAAGTATTTTTATAAAATAATTTGTAATTTCATAACACCTTGAAAATATACCCCTTTCAATTTACCTTAAAAAGGTTCACAAAACAGTAACAAGTGTTTCACTATACAATAACTTCTTCAGGCGTGTTTTATACTGAACAGAACTATACAAAGTGCCTCTTACATATATTTGTAAAAAAATTGTAGTGACTTTCCTTAACCACTCAATGACTAGCAATTTATACCATCCTAGGAAAGAATCCATTAAAATTAACTGGGTTCTACTACCAAGTATTAAAATACCTCGACAGTAGCCTCATCGTCTTCTATAATTCCTACCGCACATGTAGACGAAACGTCAGGCATAAAAAACCGCTGAGCACGGCTGCCAAACCGGAAATATAGCCTTTATACGGTTATCTCTTGCCGTGAATGTTTACATTCATTTACATATACAATGTGTATGTGTAAATGAGCTTCAGCTCCACGTTATAATCAGTAGGAAACTTATGAAGCAATTAAGCCACCTTATCTGCTAACTCTGAGCTCTGAAACAGACCGCGGTTCCGTATCGTATATTTTAGGTTCCACAAAAAATCCAAGGGCGTCATATCAGGTAATATAGCGGGTCAATCTAAGAAATAATGATTACCTATCCTCCAGTTCGTAATAAAGAGGTACTTCATCTTGCTGGAGCGGAACATCAGTTGTAAAGTTATTTGGGTTCGTCAATTATTTCAATTAGGAGCACTATGTAGAGGTTAGTAAGCCTGAAGAGGTTTTGTAAACTATTTGTACAATAATAGTAAAACTGTGTCTTAATTTTTTTCAGCTTGGTTCATTTCCTATTGGATGAAATATTGGGGTCGGCAGTGCATAGATGCTTAGAGCCAGTTTTGATGGAACCAAGTGTAGTTGATATTATTTGTGAGAGAGGTTGAATTTTGTTGATAATGTTATGTATTACAAGTTTCAAGAAAAGAATTATGCCGGAAAGAATAATATATTGAATATTTGAATTGACTACAGTTATTTATTTATTTATTGTAAACAGACATTGAGGTAAGTAAAGGTGATGGATCAATTTAAATGTCTTCAATATAGACAGAGGCCTATCAGAAATAATGGCCTACCACCTCTAGCTGAGTTGGTATCGTGGGACAGAGAGGGGTATCTGAAAAAAATCTACAGAGACAGAGCTCAAACAGAAGCAACAAACGAAGGCCGTTCTATATACACTAGAGCCAAACAACCGAACCGAATACATGAAAATGCTCGTTGAAACATGTTATTACAGTCCGCTTATTTTGAAATACGTAATTTTGTTGCACTCCCAGCAACTTATTTCGAAAGTCCTAGTCTTCCAATTTTCCTCATCCCCTTTTTCGTACTGGAAATCACTTGTTTGAGTGTACGAACAGTTTTGAAAGCTATTTTTGTGGTTACTTTTTCGAAAATTCGGACTAATTCATGAGTTATTTCGGTTCATAAACTTCGAATCTTCTTTTTGGGAAATCGTACATTTACGAAGATAGTCTCTGAATTATCGGTTCTTCATCAACTGTCGACATAGTCGATAAGTGGAAGAAGGGTTTTTATTGGATTGATTTCCAATTCCAATTCGTCCAACCATTTTTTCGTTTGTAAATATGAAAAATTTTCAAATGGGAATGTTCATAGCGAATGCCGTTTTTATGGTTGATGGGAGTTCGAATGTTGTCTTTGCATCATATGAGACACAAGTAATTAATAACAGATTCTACACAGAATACAAAACTAATGACTGTTGATACAAAAACCTCTTTTTTTAATGAAAATGGATAATATTGCTACAGAAATCATAAGATAATGTACAAAAATTTAGTATTTTCTTTTTTATGTCCAGGCAAATAGTGATTTATTCCTCAATTTTTCCTTGAAGTTTTCTAGTGAATGTTTTCTTCATTCACTTCACCTCAACTAATGAGTGATTTTTTTCTGGTATCTTTTTGGCAACACTGTTTTTGACAGGTCACGCATGAATCGTATCTTGTGTCATTATTTAACTTGTTCAGTTTGGTCTATAATTTAACCAAAAATCGACTTACGAATGAACAACGCTTGTAAATTATTGAGTTTTATTATCAAAATTCATGCACGGTGAACAAAGTGCATCTGTTTTTCCAATTTATGGGCAGTTTCGTCGACCTACTGAGGGAGCTATTCGGAAGCTTGTAACTAAATTACGAACCCAGTTTACATTATTGGACATTAAACCACAAACACGCATACGTAGAGTGAGGACCGAAGAAAATATTGCGGCTGTATCCGTCAGTGTTCGTGATGACCGTGAAATGTCGATTCGCTGTCGTTCGCAGCAATTGGGCCTCTGTTACTCCACTACGTGGAAAATTTTGCGAAAGGATTCGGGTGTAAAACCTCATAAGATATAGCTGGTGCAAGAATTGAAGCCACATGACCCCCCATAACGTCTAACTTTTGCTGAATAGGCCTTGGCAAAGTTCGAGGAAGATTTTTTGTTCATTGTGTTCAGCGACGAGGCTCACTTCTGGTTGAATGGATACGTTAATAAGCTAAATTGCCGCATCTGGAGTGAAGATCAGCCACAAGCATTGCAAGAGCTAGCGATGCATTCCGAAAAAGTCACTGTTTGATGTGGATTATGGGTCGGTGGCCGTACTTCTTCAAAGACGACAATAGCCAGAACGTTACTGTGAATGACGAGCGCTACAGTGAGATGATTGACGACTTCTTGTTGCCCAAAATGGAAAAATCGAACATGCCCGGTATGTGATTTCAACAAGACGGTGCCACATGTCACATGGCACGCGAAACAAAGTCCCAATTAATAGCCACCTTCGGTGAACAGCTTATCTTATGTTTGGGCCAGTCAATTGGCCGCCTAGATCCTGTGATTTAATGCATTTGGATTATTTTTTGTGGGGCCATGCTGAGGTTAAAAGAACCAGCAACGACTGATGCTCTGGAAGCCAATATTGAAGCATTTATACCTGAAATACCGGTCGATATGTTAGAGAGAGGGTGCCAAAATTGGACTTTGCGCATGGGCCATCTAAAGCGGAGCCGCGGAAAACATTTGCATGAAATCATCTTCAAACATTAAATAATATTGATCGTTTTATCAAGTTTAATACAGATTTCATCAATTTTTAAAAAATGTTTGTGTTGTTTTAAAAATCCAATCATGCAGCTCCCAAAAAAACACCCGTTACAAGGAATTCGGTATACTTCTAGGGTATTCAACTACCCCCAAGTTGTTCTCCACCGTTTCTGTGGACTTTCTGGACAGAAAAGTTCTCCAGTGCCACGTTGAGGTGTTTCTGGTTGGGACGTAAGACAGTAGATGACAGATTTCTTCTTGTAATCCTTCCGGTTCGCAGCTTCGACTTGCCCCTTTCACCAGAAGCTAAATACCTCCCCTTTTCTGTCGCGGATGGAACAATTATACGAATCACCGTAGAAGATGTCGTTATGCACGATAGGTGGGTATCTCAATAACTCACTTCTTTGACAGATCCACCATTACCCACATCCATTTTTCCATCCTTGTTGGTTCTCAAACACCCATACACGTATGAATATGCCCCTCTACTAAACAGTTTGAGTTCGTTTACCGTCACTATTTGCGATGCGAGTGTGCAAGTTCAAAAGCAAGGCTACGTTGTGCTAGGTTATGGATAGATATTAACATTCGACAGTCGGAAATGGTAATCTGCAGTATCGCTGTTTCCAGCAAATCGTTAGCGGAGATAGAATCACTTCGCAGGTATGCTAATGACGGCGCTGTTCGGAGAGATTTGTCGTTCAGGAAAAGGCTGAGTTGTTCTCTAGTAGTTCTGGTTTAGTTTGGAGGGTGCGATATAATTAGATGACTTCCTATTGGGGTTGATAGACGAGCTCATCTTGGAAAATCAATTTGAGTTTTCCTCGGGGTTCCATATTGGGGCCACCGCTTCTTAATGTGCACACCGTTCATTTGTTACAAAGGCTTGAAATGAGGTACACGATGAAAATGGAGTCGATTAATAACACAAAAAGATGGTTTTCGTTAATCTCACGTATACATTTATTGAGTTGGTCTTCAACTTCAAATGTATTACATTGGTATTCATTTATCAGTATTCAATGTAGGTACAAATATAAAGGGACAAGAACATCAAACCCTCCTGTGATTTTTTCTCGATACAGAGTCAGTTATGTCAGTTCATTTTTTGCAAATTTGAGTCCAATTTCGGTTTTCTTGTTCATTTGACAATTTGATTTCAGTACCCTTCCCGCCATTCAAATTAGTTCAATTGAATCTATCATTCATTAGTCAGTTTAACATTGCAACAGAGATATGCTGACTAAAAGGTTTCTTGCTATTTTTGGTGAAGGTTATCGCTGTTTCAAACAGTTTGGAAATACCAGGGGCGAGCGATAAATTCAATTCTTGTCTCAAAATCAAACGTGATGCAACAAAACAAAATTGAACTGCTAATTCAGCAGAATCTTCCTCAGTCATCCATGATATTTCAAAGGAAAGGATATTTCAAAGGACTAAAATGGTTTTGCAAATTTTTGGTGAAGGTTCTCGCTGTTTCAAACAGTTTGGAAATACCAGGGGCGAGTGATAAATTCAGTTCTTATGAAGAGTTTGACTCACACAATGCAGTGTTGGTTCCACGTCTGTGTTCGTTTATTCTTTTGGAAAACGTTCTTCCGGTTTCTCCAGTATACAATTTTCAACAAAAACAACAAGTGAACTTGTATACACCGATTCTGGAGTTTCAACTTCATTGTTTCCAATGAATCTACTCAAATCATTATTTGCTCTGTCTGTCAAATTCATGTCACAGGAATAACAGTTCATTCAACATAATTTTGCTGGATTTTTGCGCGTGCCGACTCGAACACACTGTAGAATGTCACCAGACCTGGAAATCTTCACAGATATCAAGCTTAACGACTCCATATCCTGCAATTCCTCGCAGAAGCAACAACAGCGGAGATTTTCAATGAGATTTATGAATTAATTAGTTGAAGGAAGTCGGGCAATTAAGTGGAATAATCGGAACAAGCGTCTGAAATAGCGGCAGATTTTTAAAAGTCAGATGTACATTCTACTGAAAGGCAGCCTGCATGCAATTAATGAAATGTACTGGGATTTTAGCGTCCAGAAACCGCGATTACACTCACTTTATGTCCTTTTTTGCCAATTAATGGAGGAATTTTCGTGCTCGCCGCAAAACTTCGATCATAAAGCATCGTTCTTCGATTTCATGTTTATAGGCATGGATTTTGCGTTATTTTGGCCTTTCTTGGCAGTTTTCCTCAAACGTTTTGCATACGAGGGGATACTGAACTGTTAGGCTGGGAAACAGAGTCATGCGATATATTTGTACATATTTGTAGAGTAGGGAGGGTGTCCTCTTGGGTCATTGTCCATCCTGTCCGTTACAGGAAGGTAGACAGTTCACTAGGTACATCTCCTTTATATCGGCAGATGTAGGCCAAGACTCGCTGAACAGACACTATCTTATTGACAATAACTCCCATATCTTTAGGGATTGAGCATGGGTGTTACTATATATCGTCTATACCGTCTATATATATATGCGTATTGCACTCTGTGTTCTATTTTATCTGTATTTTGTAGGGTTCATTGAAGGTACATAAGTCACACATCTGTAAAAATCTTTAATGTGTGATTCGTAACACATAAAGTTACTCACACCGCTGCAAGTATTAAATTTGATTCATTGTAGCCCACAACTCAATATTTCGAAATCTTCCCGATTCATATTCCACCAACATTTCATTTCACGAATGTTCTCCATTGAAACAGCCTCTCGCTGTTCATGGATCGAACATAATCGAAGCCCATATAACACCTTTTGTCCATTTCGAGCTGACAGGAGATAATTAATGTAGAAAATACACTGTTGGATTATGAGTGTAACGTCCATTCTTCGGTTCGAGCCGTGAGGAAATTGGGTTAATAAAATATGTGATGCTGAGGTGATTAAACTGAATGGCCGAATCGTATTTTTCGAAATGGGAGGTGATCCGTATTGTGCTCGAGGTTATTCCCAATGTATAATATTAGAAGCATACTAGGCCAGAATGGAGAAAATTGACTGAGGATGTTTCCAATTCATGATTGACTGTTATCATATATTGTTTTGGAAGTTGTACTTCTTCTCAAATGGTCTAAAAGAATAATTAGTTCAGGTGTCAGTGAGGAATTCTGTACTGACACCTGTCGGGTATGATTCAACGCCCTTTGTGGTATTAGCCAGAGGAGTAGTTGTGTTCTAATAGGTGTCAGTCCATTAACATACAGTGTGGGTAATTTGGGACGGGTCTGGATTAATTGTTCTTTTAGATAACTTGATTTACAGGCAGACTTCAAGTTTTCCCACTCAATTTGCATACTTCTTTTAGCGCCTTATGAAAAAAATGATGATAGTAATATTTTATGATGAAAAAAACCCACGAAGAACAATACTTTTGTTTGATTCTATTAGAACAATACCAAAACCATATCCAACTGTATACTGACGCTTCAAAAACGGATGAAAGAGTGGAAACAAAGATCTTTGGTCCTAACAGCTCCATATTAATGAAACTTTCACAATATAGTTCTGTTTCTACTGGGGAACTATAAGCCAAATACCGCGGCACCCTTTTCATCAGCTATCTGAGTAAACTGGAAGAATTGTATCCCATGATCCCTTCAGGTGTGCAAATCAAGAACTGTATGAAGCAGAGATGAATGGCGAAAGCATAAATTCTATATGGATTCTATCGCAAACGTGGTAATGGAAAAGTTGGTGAACTAGCGAAAGAAGCAGTAACCAGTGCAATTTCTGAATATTCATCCGACTGGAATTATTTGTAGAATATACCTGGAAAGCTGGCTAAACGCGTCGTTATTCACGAATTATTCAGCTTCTTTGAACTTTCTCTCTAACCAGTGTTTCTCCTTGTGGATAAGCTCGGCTTTGGACCACTCGATGTAATGTTAATGAGTCGAAACATGCTCTGCCATTAAGGATTTGCAGGTTTTTTCACATACCCAATGTTTGCGATTTGATTCAATTTTATTCAGTTCTTGTTGAGAAATATTGCTTCCATCAAAATATTCAGACGTAAGTCGCGTTTTTGCTGGAAGAAAGGGACATCCCTCCCAAATTGCGTATGTAAATACCGAAACAATGTCTGTAACGATATGAACTTGTGTAGGACAACAATGAAGATAATGACTGAGGGAAGGAAGTTGTTTTTGTAACGTTCAGGATGTCCGACACGTCAAAAGCAGCAATGGGGCGGAAAGTTCGAGACAATTTACTCGCAGGCTTTTTGAAACTTGAAGGGGTGTAGTTTTTTAAATGGAGTTTTATCATAATTAGATACTTGAAGATGACGTTTTTTCTTTCGTTATTATAACTTATGCAAGAAGTTGTTACAAATCTTTTCTGCTATAAATCATTCACTGTAGCGTACTTGAAGAAAAAATATTCAAAATTTTCGCCATAGCCGTGTAAGGCTAGTTTTTTCTATGAAGGTGGAGAAGGAAGACAAAGTTTTAATTCTGGTGTATAGAAAATGTATTTTTCTTGAAAAAGAAGCATCAAATCACGGTGTTGCTATAAAACTCATAACTAAAGAATGTATTACTTATTTACGAAGCAATGAACATTACAGTATGATGTACGTTGAAGCCGCTACATAAATAGAAATTTAACGACCATTCAATCATCATTATTATATTCAAACTACGCCGTAAAATCACCTCTTTCCTTCAGCCATATATTATAGTTGAACAGTTCAACGTAACGCTAGCTTCCCGCCTGTAAAAATACACCAGGAAGATTATTTTTATCCGCGTATTTTCACTAATTACCGAAACGCCCGCCCCTGTCGGTTGTCTCTGAAGTTGGACCAGATGAAGGAGCTCGAAAGTGAAAAATGGGGTCATTACGGCTGTAAGGACTCTCATCAAATTTGACACTAATTTGAATTGTTCTCGGTGAATATTTTAGTTTGTGAACGTAAAGGAAACGTCTATTTTCCGTTTTGAGGATGATGTTTTTATCGTTTTTTGGCGATAAATCCCGGTTTCCAGCGTTGTATCTTGGAAAGTACATACAAAATATGATGGAAATTTTGAGTATAGTAAACTACGTCATATTAACATCATGAAAAATATGTAAAATAACAACCTTATAAAGGGAACAACTTCACGCTGTACTCAACGCACACAGCGTGACATACCATTATAAGGCAAAAAATTGTTGGCTTTCGGAGAAAGGAAAAAGCTTATACTTAACTAAATTCCGGGTATATGGTTATTATGAAATTTTGTAAATGGAAATTATATGTATTTTCATCTACTCAGAGGAGATTTTTCCATATATTATCAGAATATGAAAATAATGTGCAAATAACATTCCAAACCAACAACAACAACAACAAAAACTGTTGTTATCCAACAATTCACAATCGTCTTCGGGTGATAACTGTCGGGTTATCACCCGAAGACGAATGTGGATACTAACAATCGAAACGTCGTGACGTAACTTGGTTTGGAATCTTATAATCTTTATTTTCATTTTTCATTTCTGTTAATAATATTTCTATTTTTTAGTTTTTATTAATATTTCAATTTTTCATTTTTT
>WOGP01007163.1:0-11938 GCA_015342065.1 Leptinotarsa undecemlineata
GGGTTAATAATCGGACATAGCACTCAAGAAAGTGGCCGGTCCGGTGAAAAAAGTAATTTCATGAACAGTGACATTTTGTTACATGTCATTAAAGATAAAATGTCAAACTTTTTCCCGTTACAGAAAAAAGATATTGGCATTTTGAATATTTTCTATTTAATTCGGTATAACTAGGTCTTCTATTTCTTGATATATTAGAGAAGAACAGAAACATAAGAAATTGCACTGGTTTGCAAGTAGAAAACCCTATATGTAACTTATTTATTTACTTCATTACAAGAGTAGGATAATTATGAACATTTCTCTTTCCTTTCAAGGTCACACTGAGTCAGTACTAGCACCGTAAAAAGCTACTGTGGTGGTGTCATGTTAAGTCAATAAATGTGTCATGTTGTCATGTGTCATATTTCATTTTCTCTTATATGTATAATTGTGATTGTGATATATATGGGAAACATTACTGGAAAACTAATTTTAAATGAATATAACCGCAATTCCATATTATAAAATATAACTCACTTAATATTTTTTAAGAACTTATTAGTATGGGGGGCAAACATAAAGTGGCTAACAGAACAAAAAATAATGCTAGGGTAAAAATTTCACAACATTAAGAATGAATTCTATTTCAAGTCCTTTTTAGCCTTCAAGCAGTGGTAGGAGTGCAGAATTCCTGGGATCATCTATTCCCCAATTTGTTGGATTTTCAGGACTCAAAGATTCCACATTGGGCTTTTGTCTGGCTAGTACAGATGATTTGGATGCATCTGTAGATCCCAATGTTCAAGTTATTTTGAAAAAGATAACTAAAAAAGATCACACAACAAAAATAAAGGTACTGTTGCAATTGTCAAAATAGTTTGAATAATCTTGATATAAAATGAAATGACAAACATTGAGACATTTTTGTAGAAAATAAATTATTCTCTTGACTTTTTATCATAGAGTGGAAAATTAAAATATAGCCCAAACATAGGTTGCAATTACTTTTGAGTACTGTATTTTTTTCATAAAGCTGCCATGAAAATTTAACATATACTATGGTTTTATTGATCTACTCAATATGAATAAAATGTATTTACTAAAAAAAGAATTGAAAGTCTGGGATGTAAGTACTTCACAAATTAGAAAGGGTAAAACATTTAATGAAGTGTTATTTATATAAGTGAAATTGAATGGATGAGTACAAAATCATGAACTTGAGGTTGGCAGTTGAAAATTCTCATTATAAAATTAAAGAAAATTCCTATTTGAATAAGGTCCTGTTATTTCATTTTTCTACTGTTCAAAAAGTATTTCTATCAGCTACCAGAAAACATTGAAAACATATGTCTCAATTCATGTCTTTTGCAAATGACTTCATCTTTTAACATTATTCAAATATCAATAAATGCACAGAAATATTTTACATAAGTTTTATGTACAAAGAATACGATGATTACAAATCCAACTATTTTGACAGTCGCCCATATGAATGTTGTTTTTTAGGGTTTACAAGAACTGGCAGAGTTAATTAAAAACTCTGAACCTGAAGCTGTTAAATCAATGTTGCTCGTTTGGCCTAGATTTTATAATACATTAGTTACTGATATTGATAATGGTGTACGAGAGGCAACACATAATGTTCATCATCAAATCGTGCTCAAAGCTAAGAGGAATATTGCCCCTTATCTGAAACAACTAATGGCTCCTTGGTTCACATCGCAGTACGATACCTACGCACCTGCTGCTAGTATTGCTTCTCAAGCATTCAAGGTAATTATTGGTTTCGAACTAATTTTATTATTTCAGAAACTTGATATATAAAATTGATACCTCTAGAGTGAAATAGGTCTATTGAAATCACTTTTTGACATCATTAGGAAATTGTCAAATGTTCATGATGCAGCGCCAAATAATTGACTTTTTATTAGCAAGTTTTTGATATCTCTGGTTACTTTACTGTTTTTTTCTATTGGAATCTCTAATTCTATTGAAAATGAAAAATACAGCCCATGTTACTTGTGGATAATGTACCTTTCTTTAGGTGAAAGAATTTTTAACTTTGCCTTTAAGGAAATACATTTATTATCACTCTCAATTTTCCAGGATTGTTTTCCTGCTAATAAAATTCAAGATGCAATAGCATTCTGCCAAGAAGAAATTCTAAATTATTTGAGTGATAATTTATTAGTTCAAACTGCTCAAACTTTGAGCAGTTCAAAGCAGGTGTCTGCTGAAGAAGCAGAAGCTAAATATGAGCGGGTTTTGATTTCGTGCCTTCAAGGATACTGCCTATACTTAGAAAAAGTGTCAGTGCAACACATAGAAAGTGCTGCAGCATTGAATAATGGTATTATCTCAAATGGTGAGTTGTATTTTAATTATTCAATTTGGTATTAATTGAAATTATTCATTTATGAAATTGAAAACGATAATTTGTGTATTGTCATTATAAAATTCCAAGTTTGAAATTCGCAGTTCAAAGTTGGAATTCAATAAAATTTCCTGTTTAAAGTTGAAATTATCCAATAAACCCAATTTTATAATACCATTGTTAAATTTTTAATTCCAATTCAAAACTCGAAGTTATAGTAAATTTTGATAAACTTGTGATTTTAAGTAAATTTTGACAAACTTAGAATTTAAAATAAATTCTGACTTTGTTAAGGTTTGACTTTGAACCCGAAATTTAGTAATTTCCTTTACAAAATCCTTTGTGGTCTTTTAATGCCTTCCTATAAATGAGTATTAAATATCAAATGACTATAAATCATAATAAAAATAATAATAAATTTGACTGTTATAAAGTTAATGGTGTTCTAGGGAAATTTTGGAAGTTGGCCAAGCACAAAGTAGCACATATAAGAGCAGCTTGGTTCAAAACTTTATCAGTTTTATGTCAGAAAGCTCCGTTCTTGTTGGAAGGGAGAGGATCACAAGTTGTAGGTAGCGTTTTTGGCAACTTAGAAGAAGGAGATCCCATTGTTTTACCTTCTGTTTGGGAGACAACACTTCTTACAATGTCTACCATAAAGGTAAGTAGTGAGACTGTTTACTCTTCACTGTTGAACAAACACTTTTTTAGGAGTGGTGGACTTTTATAAATATTGATAAATTATTTCTTCCTAAATTATGGAAAATACTCAAACAAGGGGGGAGGGGCAATGCTACTGTTATATATCCAAGCTTGCTTCCAATGATATCACACCTACCACCATCGGTTGATGAGAATCTATCACTCTTTTATGATTCATTTTTTGGAAATCTCTGCTCAGGGTAAGTTCCATATTTCAATTCAATAACTTTTGATAAAATATATCAGTTCGATGAAAAAGAAATAATTCTTACTCAATGCACCCAAATATGCATATACCACACTTTCTTTTTATTGGCTTTTATTAGTGGTTTACATTAGGAAGTGAATGATTTTCAGGTTGAAACAAAAATCTACGTTAGCCAGCAAGTCAGAATCAGCAGCAATAGCTAATGCATTGATTGAGTGTCTTCAATATGTCATTTTGAAGAAACAAGACAACTTTGTTTTTTGTAAAAATTTGATCAAAACTCAACTATTAACCCACATTGAATGGTGTTTATTAGAGGATCAGACAAGTTATAAAACGATTTTCAATCAATTAGCATCATTACTACAGAATTGGAGTCGAAATTCTGATTCCGAAGCACTCAATTCGTATCTCCAGTTTTTCTTTGAAAATCTTCGAGATCTCTTCAAAGATATACTTTTCAATCTAAAAGAATTTCCAAATCATGATGCCGAAGTAATTTCCAACAAACAGGTGGAGTTTTTGCAGTCTCTAAAACATTTTAGCAAGCCAAAAAAACATTTCAAAGTTACTTTCTGCAGTGACGACGCTGGCGGTACAGAATTTGCAAGCAATCATCAACCTTCGATTGTTGAGTCAGACAAACACTACTGTCAACAATTGAACCAGTTGGTTTGCAGAATTTGTGAAGATTATGTGGAATATATTGAAGAGAAACAATGTAAGATGCTCTTTCAACATCTGTATTCTCTCATAGTGGACTTTGATGCTCAAGCTTTCTTCTTGAATCTCAGTGAAAAAAAGAAAAAAAAAGATCTAGGTTTTGAGATGATAGATATCTATAATAACTTGCTGATCAAATGGTTACAGTCGAAAAACTTATCTAGCAAACATGTAGTGAGTTTGATATTTTTGTTGATGAAATATGTCAGCAGCAATGAAAAGAAGATGATGTTGACCACCCTGTCAGAGGTAATATCATTTCTAAAAAATTCTATCCACTGGTTATGTATTCTACTTTGCAGGTGGTCAATGAAGAATGTTTGACCTGGTGTATAGCTGAAGCACTTGCTTACCCACATAACGAAGATCCCTTAGTTATTTCCTGGTTTAGAAATGAAAAAGTACGTGATTTTATAGTGTCAATTGTTGACAAAGAAATTAGAGATGAATGTTCTCCTGAACTGAGTGTCATATTGAAGTTGGCTTTGACAGAGAATGAAAAAGGAGGTAGGTACCTAATATGCTCGTGATATTCCTCTTCGTTTTCAGTGTTAATATCTACATTCGGATTTGAACGCTGTGGTAGTTTGGAACTGCATTCTAACATTCTGCCAGCATGAGTGTCATGGTTACTGACCATGCAGAGAAGAGGATACGAACTCCTGGTTACTTTACAGGATCCATCCAGTATCAATTTTATGTGAACACTTTGACCTCAAAATTATTATTTATATTGTTGTTAACTTTGCCAAACTTTCATCTGAATAAGAAATGAAGTTGATTTTGTATTTCAGAATTGTTTATCGAAGAAGAAGCTGTTTCACAAATCATAAGTAAACTTGTTGCTGTCATTGACAATTATACTACTTACCCAATAACAGCGGACACTTGTGTAAGTCTTGCTGCGTACATTTCAGCAATTGTTTACACAGAGAACCTACTTCTCACTTACACCGATTCATTACTACTGGCTCTCTTTCGACTTTCCTGCACCTTTGCCATTGATAATGAGATCATTTCTACCGAAACTATGTACGAGGTGAATAGTGCTTGGCAAGATGCTACCTCATTGCTAGTAAAAATCCTCGACCACCAAGATAGCATCGATCTCACCTCAGACCTTGCAGACATCATTGAAAATACATTTTTGGCTGATAGTCCAGAAAGTAGCCATCTGGATCATCTTGTGAGTGTTATTGTTAACACCTTGAGAGCTATTCACCGAAGCGCTCCGCTTTCATTGTCAGATTTCATGATGGTTTTCTTAGACAGAAATTTTTTGGATCCCTGGAAATCTTGGATTAATAACATCTGTAAGATGGCAGAGTATGTAAGTGGAAAATTAAGTAGTCCTTATGAGGAAATTATTTGTGATCCGTCTGATGAAATTCAAGAAATGAACGTAGCCAAATATTTTGCTTGGATGTATTTAAAATCCGAAGTAAGTGCTTCAACTCTGGAAGAATTCATCGATGAATACGAAGATGAGGATGAAAATGAGGAATGCCAGATGGGGAAGGCCATTATTCTCAATGTAATCGATAAGAATGCAGAGTATGTGGCTCAAATTTTACATGATTTGAGTGTCAGTCAGTCGTATTTAGATATTTTCAAAAACGTAAGCAGTATTTTCGAATGAAGGCTTGTTAGTAACACTTTTATTTTCAGACCAAATGTCATGACCTAGTTTCACGTTACTATGTACAGACTGAGACCAAGCTTAAGTGGATAGTTGAACACATGGATGATACTTTCAAGTTGGAATTGAAAAAAATTCTTAGAGACAGAGCTATGAGCCTCGCTTGGTTTTGGTGCAGAGCGGTTTATGTCATGTACACAAAAATATTTGAACAACCCTTAAATGATATCTATGCTGACTGTGTACAGATCGTAACTGAAACAAAAAATTTGGGGGTCCTTCATTTGACTCAAATCTTCAGTCACCATTTGAATTATGACTACATTCAAAATAACTTTGATGTCGTAGGTGACGTCATCGTGTTGAACAGTCTCTTACATTGCGATGAAATTGATGTGCAGGTAGCCGAAGTCATTTTGAAAATCGAAAGGATTAGGGCAGATAATGTTCCCCAGTTTTTATGTGATAAGTAAGTAGTAATCTCAAAATTAAAGGATGGATTAAAAGATATGCCACAGTTGTTGAGTAGAATTTGGAACTTCTGGTGTTAAAACACTTTTTCCTTACAAGAACAAAAATTCTACCTCTTGGCGTGCGTTTCGCTAATCAAGTTAGCATCATCAGGAGATGACTAATACTGGTCATCTAGTGATGATGACCTTTTTGTATTACAACTTTTTATAATGGAGGTAAAATATTTATTGGTCAAAAATTTGTAGCTTTGTTAATGTTGTCCAGCTTTGGAATAGATTCAATGTTTCTAAACTTTGGCTCTTCTGGAAATAACCAGAGAAGTATTAACCAAGTTTGACAGTTACATCAGTAATTATTGAAAATAAAGATTAATTTACTTGAATTTTTTCATTTGTATTTTGGCCATATTATTCGAATTTTAAACAATACAGTGATCAACAGTTTTTTCAAAGTATTAATTTTTTTTTGGTGAGTTATTAACCTAATTTCTACAAATTGATTATATTTTGTAACTCAGTTTCCATTACCCCCTAACTATAATCATTACACTGCAGCTACTCAAAGGACAACATCAGTTGGGAGAAGTCTCAGCAGATACTAGAAATTATAAGACTGTGTTCGTCTTTGATGAAACTCAAATTCAGCAGTCTCCGACAAAGGCATTGGGACTTTTCAGTTTTGTCCCTTGTTTCATGGGCCTCAAATTGTCTTAAAGCAAGAGCTGTTCACAGCAAGCATGAGGTGAGCAAAAAAAATTCTTTGATTCTCATTTGAAGTTGTTTACATAGTTCCAGGCACTTTTAGTTGCAGTGGTAAAATTGTATGTTAACATAGATAGTCAGGTGAAAAAAATGAAGGAGCAGTCAATAAGGATCAGCTACATTGATGAATGGGAGGATGTTTTAGTTGAAAGTGTACATGGTGATTTAGCACAGATTTGGTTATATCTAGCAGGTACACAAGTTTATATATCTTTGGACTACGATTTAGAAAATTACCTAGAAAAAATCTTGTATAACATCAAACTATTTTTCAAACTTCTTGTGAAACAAAAGCTCTGCTCTTATCACCATTTTGTTTGCATATTTTATTTTAATTGTACTCTAATCTGTATACGTTGTGAATAAAGTTATTATTATTATTTTTCAGAACAACTGGAGCAAAAACAAGATACAATCATCTACCTCCCTCTCATCCAAGAATTCGGTAAATTACTGAATGCTATAAACTGTGATTTCTTATTCAAAGTAAATGACACATCTTTACCCAAATGGACGAAATTTTTGAAACGAAGCTGTAGCCTGCTCGTCAACCGTCAACCCAATTTGCAGGTGTGGGGTTACAGAATGCTACTTATTTTGGTACCTGGGTTAATTAAAATTGACACAGAAGCTGTCAATATGAACACTCCTCACAAAAAAGGACTTATTTTTGAACAGTTCAAGGAAAAATTGGCTGAAACCCACGAAATCGTAAATAGTATGCTCATGGGATTCAAGTAAGTAATAATAATAATATTGAAAATATTTCTTATTTTCAAGAAATAACAGGTATTCCAAATATGAATTTTTTCAACTGGAATCACATAGAATATTTATCAAAAAACTCTTCGAAGTGCAATAAATGGTAAAAATGGCAACCAAAAAAAGCAATGTTGATTTGAGATATTTGAATTTTAATAACTGCTTTTTGTTTTTATGGCTGTTTTTTGAAATGTTATAGCAGGTGATTGTAACAAATAAATTCATAAAAGAATGAATGAATAAGTGTTAATATTTGAAAGAGGAAATCTAGCAATTCTCTACATTTATAATTAGTTGGTGGTACCTGATTACCCTTACTTTGTTCTGAAAAGTTTTGCGAGATCTGAAATGGGATTTTCTGCCCGTTTCTCACTTTATAAAAAATAATATTTTAGAGGTGCTTTGTGCCAAGCCATTTATAAGAATACTTGAATCAAATTACTGATTATATCTTCCACTTGAAAAAAAGCAGTAATGTCATTTGCAAATGAAGGAATTTTGTAAAAGTTAAATCTTTGATAGAACTTTTATAACGAAAAATAGATCAAGAAATTTGAACCTCTACAAATAGATGTACCATCTTTTTCCAAATATATAAAATTTTCCATTGTTGGGATATTTTGAAATCATTCATAAACCATCCAATTTATTGGACAAGACATGCTAATTTTTATCTGTGTTTCATAATTCATAGTATAAATATATTTTATAAGTCGCCTCTCGAAAGTTGATATATTTTATTAAAATCTAATTTTGTGTTCAAGTTTTTTTTTAGGTAATCTCACAATCTACTCTTACTTTTCTAAAAGTTTCTAGATAAGTTGTAAACCAAATGTGTCTACAATTCCTAATTTGAAAAGCAAAATCGCCATTATTTTTATAGCTTTAGTTACATTTATATAATCGGATCAAAATGTTCAAGGTTTATTGAATCAAATTTACCTTCTCTATTTCATTTGTTTCAAGGAAAGATTTTAACGGTAGATTTTGTATTATTCATATCCGTGACATTAACTTTGATTTGAATAATTGAACCTAGAGTTCAGTCAATTTATTTTTTATGGATTTGGCATTACGGATTCTTTATGTAGAAGAGGAAAATTTGTCGATTGAGTGAAATGAATAGGTCTAAACAGATTTCATCTTCCTGAAATGATTCTCAAGTTTACTAAAAAAACTAGTTTAGAAGCTACCCAACTTACATTTTCTTCTATTCATATAAATCGAATGATTCTTTTCAGGTTAGGAGAAGACAGCTGTAGAGTTAAACCATCCACTGATTCATTCACCTATACTTTTGGATATCTGTTGATCTGGGATGTTTTGTTATCCCTATGCAACCAATCTTCAACAGAATTGCGGTTTCAGTATGCTGATTGGTTGAGGTAATTTATTGATGATTTTTCAAATAAAAAGATGTGACCAGTCAAAATAATTTCAGGAATGAAGATTTGTTTCAAAATCTCCTGAATAATCTCTTCCATTTGATGCCTACAGAAATTCTGCACTATAATGAGAGAAAAGCGAAACCTTTGATAGAGTCGTTTTTTAAAAAACCACACATGGGAATGAATGGTATGACAATTTGTTGCATTCAGTTCCAAAATGAAATAACATTACATTGCAGATACTTTTGGGAGTGAGAAAATTGAACACCTCGTTTGCTGGTTGTACTCCTCTACTTTGGTTCAACTTCCAGCCCTAGTGCGTCAGTGGTGGACCGGTTTGGATAGCAAATTTGCCCAAGTAGTTGAAAAAGTGACTCAGATATATGTTTCTCCACATTTAGTTGCACAGGAATTCAACGACTTGATAACACATCAGAGCAAATTCAAGAATATGGTGGTAAGTACAAAACTATTACTTTTTAGTAAAATACGAAGATGTATTGATATCTAGTTAGCTAGACCAGCTCCGTGGTTAGACAATTATTGGCATACCATAGCGATAAAGAATAACTTATTAGAAGTGTCAGTGAAAAGTTTGAACTCAAAAAGTTAAACCAGAATTGCAAAGTAAAATTTAAAAAGTTTCACACAAGTCAAGATGAACATAAATAAAATAAACTGACCTTTTGAAATACTTTTACAAATGTACATGTTAAAATAATTTGTATCTAATACAAATACAATGTCAGTCAATGTTACCGTGGAGATTCTCTTCATAATTATAAAAGGCCTTACTGGTCTGAATAACAAATTTCAAAACATCCTCGTACAATGTGAAGTGCTTTTAACAAAATAATTATTGTGGTACAGCTGAAAGTGATGCCAGGTGCTAGAGAGGTGATTGCCATCTATACAGTTGACGAAGCCCAAGTGGAATTGCTTATTGTATTACCACCGAACTATCCTTTAGGTGGTCTGGATGTTCAATGCAATAAACAGATTGCTGGTACAGGTCATAAACAATGGCTTCTCCAGTTAAAAAAATGTGTGGTACATCAAGTGAGTTCTTTCTTAGAATTACTCGAAATATGATTCGCTAAAAAAATTTAAAGAGGATCTTAAACCAAACTTTTTTTCAGAATGGTAGAATATGGGATGGCTTATCCTTGTGGAATAACAACTTGGACAGAAAATTCGATGGTGTGGAGGAATGCTACATCTGCTTTTCTGTTTTGCATCCGGGAACTTACCAATTGCCTAAATTATCATGTCAAACTTGCAAGAAAAAGTTCCATTCAGCTTGTTTGGTAAGCAAAATGAAATGTTCGAAGTTATGATTATTTCAATAATTTTTTTTTCAGTACAAATGGTTCAGAACCAGTTACAAAAGTTCGTGTCCTATTTGCAGAAACTTATTTTAAGTTATCATTTACTTATGTTATTCATTCATGTACATAAATATTTTGTTTAATATCAGTTTACAAATATATTTATATATTGTTCACTGAAAAATTTTTGTCCAGTGAAACATGAGGTCTGGTATCGAGCGCTGAATGAAATAATCACCTTTTGTTGGGACTTGCCATAGATCTCATCAGTGGTACTAGAGAGACATAAGAAAAAAGTTATGAGTGGAAAAATTATAAAATTTTGGTGGGAAGAACATGATAAGTTAAATTCAGCTAAAATAGTTTCGAGAACAATTTCAACTATACCTGTAGTAGTGTCGACCTTTTCTATGTTAAATTGAACATCCCACATTTTACTAGAGATTTAGATTCCACATCAAATTCTAGTTATTCCTCATTGCACACTTTTTAATGAATGTTCCAATATTTTAATTCCACAGCAATGAGAAATTTAAACAACTTTGAAATGTTCAGTAACTATTCTGGCCTGTCAGAATACTCTCATTTTTGTTTGAAGGTGATTGACAATGTTTCCTGATGCATTTCATTATTTCAGACCCATATTAGACAATGGAAGTCCGAACTAATGAAATACTCTCATGTTTCATTGCTTTTCTTGTAAAGTATAAAAAACGTGTGTTGGCTCTAAATAAAAAAAAATCTGGTTGAATACGTTCCTTTTTATGGGAATTACTATTCCGACATTTCGTTAAAAATCAACCAAATAGAAGGTATAAGAAAGTTAACATTTTGAAATGAAATCTCGAAATATTCATCTCTCTCAACTCGCCTACACAGTAGGTTCTGGTGTTTGCCGGAAAACAACTACTTCCCTGACTCATACCATGCTGAAATCAATCGTGTAGATCAGCACATGTTGATTTCGAGGTATTAACTTTCATCAGTGCAGAAAAGTTCCGATCCTAACAGCAGTGTGCCTGGGACTCGATATATTTCAACGCAGCTCGACTGCATGTATGAAACCTTCGCCTAAGAGCAAGATTGCCTAGTAACAGCTTCATCTCGTGAACAAAGCCCTATGCGGGGAAGAAACATCCTATGTACCAATACTTCTTACAGAAAACAAAACAAGTCTGATGACTGTACCAGGGAGAGATACATACGTATAAGAAAATATTTCATAATATTGATCTCTGTCAACTTACCTACACGGTGGGTTTTGGTAAATCAGACAGATATTTATGGTTGATACTTAGTATGGTATTAGTCGAAGAAGTAGTTGTCTTATTCAACAGAACCTACTGTGTAGTAAGTTATGAGAGACGAATATTTTGCGATTTCATTTTGAAATATTTATTTTTTATGTGTCTATCTCTCTTCAATAGTCTTCAGGATTATTTTGGTATCTATCAAATAGATGGTGTCATCTTGATAGGAGATGTCATCGCCTACACTTAACGAAATATATCTCATATAGCATATCAGCTTGGGGTTTATCTAGTGAAGCGCAAAGGGTGTTTATTTTACAAAAGAGAGCTGTCAGAAATATTCAAAG
>WOGP01007164.1:0-11936 GCA_015342065.1 Leptinotarsa undecemlineata
AAAGTCTTTGAATTCTAGGATTGTGAAAAAAGTATCTTCAATGATTGAAGGTAAATCTCACAGACTATACTTTGACAATTTTTTTTCGAGTGTTAGTCTGATGAAAAACTTAGTAGATAATCATATATATGCGTGTGCTACTGTCAACACTAATAAAAAACATTTACCAATTTTCGCACCAGATAGAACCGTGAAAAGAGATGATTATGAATGGTTTTGCAGTGACACGAGAGTCTGTGCTTATAAATGGCGAAACAATAGAGCAGTTCATCTCCTCTCTAATTCTCACAGTCCTCATCACGTAACTGAAGTGAGACGAAAAGGAGGTGATGGAAGCATCACAAATATACGGTGCCCTACTGTTCTTGTAGATTATAATAAATACATGAATGAAGTTGATAAATTTGATCAGATGCGGGCCGTTGATCGTTAAAGTAAAAAGTGATGGAACAGAAAAATCTTCTTTTTCTTGGATGCTGCGGTTGTGAATTCGTTCATCTTATACAAATTACTTGGTCTTCCGAAGTTATCAATGAAAGACTTCCGCAGAAGTATCATAGATCATTTATTCGCTGATAAATTGGTATTGGTACTGGTTGTGTTCAGTTTGTAAAATTCCACTTTGTCTTGGGAAAAACAAAACATGTTTCCAGATATTTCCATAGCAATTTCAAATGAGGAAAATTTCATGAAAAATTTCAACTAATAGAATGGTGGGTTACATTTTGAACCTTTATTTTCTAAAAAATTGGTTAATTTCAATTATTTTGTTTGTTCATTTTCCTTACTTGAATGATTTCCATTTGGTTTGTTGATAAATTTCTCAAAAATAGACGAAAAAATGAAGATGTACATCTAGGGAGTGTTTACTTTTGAATTTCTTGTAGGTATCTGTAAAAGTTGAATGAAAATTCAAGCAGTTGCTTATATTGAAGGTATTCAATTTTTTAAAATGTTTTTTATATCCAAATGCCTTTTGTTGGGCTTTTTGTTGAAGTCAGAACAAGAAGACAAAGTTTTCGTTTCACATTGATGGTTGTCTTCTGTAATAATTTTTCAATCGTTTGGCAATTTTGATTGCACATGAAGTGTCTGTATATCCTTGCTACATTAGTAGACTACCAACTATCGTGTTTCATCCAATTTGTGATATCTTGACCGTTATCAGCAAATAACACATCGCTGAAAGTAGACGAATGATATGGCCTGTAGGTATACTTTTTAGCATTGAATATATTCAAAACTTCTGCGATTTTTAATCCAAAATTCCCAAAACTAAATCGCACGAATAATCTGTTACGTGTAGTATGGGAAAAATAATTATTTTTAGTACTTTTTGATGAGAAAAAGTCACTTGTTTTGAAAACAAGCTCTTCTGTTCGTGAATAATTAGCAGTTTTGATCGTTTTAAAAAAAACGGCCTCCCAATAAATGTTCAATGTGTTAACAAATCCATTTCTTACATAAGAACATGTTTCTTGGGTGATTCATCAGTTTGGATGATTGTCATGTAGCTATTTTCTCAAAAAAGGCACTTCGTCTTACTGAAAGGTGAGTTCAGTTGAAAACTCGAACTCGGATAGTTTGACAATATCAAAATATGATTTTAAAATAAATCAAGGATTATTATAAATCAATTATTAATTTTGTATCTTTTGGCTGGTGAACGAAACCGTTCGATATATTTTTTCATGATAATATGTTTTGATGAAAAACGGGTTGAAAATGTTGTTTTTATATTATTCACAAACACTTTTAGTCTCAATGAGGAAGCTTACTAGGGTCAAAATTGTGTCTACGAATATAATAGATTTTCAATTCAATTTCTAAAAAGACAACTTTCACACGAATAAATTGAATAAATTACGAAAAACACCTATTTTCACTCGATATTTTATCAGCTTTTTTCTCTTTTATTTCAACATTATTTCACCTTTCTTTCACATTTTCAGATGTACAGATACTGAAAAACCAACAAGAATTGATATCACAACCATGAAATAAATTCAAACCAACTTTTCACCTTTTGCCAAGCCAATGATAGAGTACGAAGAAAACATAACGAAAATAAATTATGTTTAACGGTCTGTCGCGTATTTCTTCTATACGAAACGGCAACATATCATTTTCTTGGTGTCATATTGTGAACGTTAAAATGCACAACTTCTAGCCATTTCCAGAGAAATGGAGAAAACGGGGATTTTTTGTCATCTCCGAAATCCTAGAACATAAACTTGAATTTGAATGCGTACATTGAAGTGAACAGAATAAATCTCATTCTCTCAGAATTCGTGTGGGATGAGTTGTCTTTCAGCTGTCTCAGACAATGTTAATGCATACTGGGGGCTGATCGGAAACAAATTGATTTACGATGTTTGGCTGGATAGTACTTTTTTCAACTTTTCCTACACTTTTCTATTCCAATTTTCCACTGTTCAATACAGTGTTTGTTTTGTGTTATTTTCCGAAAGCATGTTCATAGTCTCCGTCGCTTTTTCTTTACAGCTCTAACTGTATCAATTTTGGTTCCTTTCAATGCTGCCTTCATGTTCAATAATGTAAACGGGGCCAGAACTACTGAGTGGGGTAGATATTCTAATACAGAGATTCGATTGGCCAGAAATGACTTAACAATTAGTGCAGTTTGGGTCGAAGTTTTCCCACAATTGTGTTCCCTTCATTTATATTCGTTCACGGAGAATAGTTGAAATACGTCCTAAGCGTGGATCATCTCTGATGTGTTCTCAACCTTCATTGAAACTTTTTAACCACTATTTAACAACTCTTGGAGTAAATTCATTCCCATACATTCAAAGTGAGAGAAAAAAAGGCCTTTGTAGTGCATTAACCTAGTTTCACTGAAAAGTTCACGATGACACGTCTACCAGTTTTTCAACGAACACCATGTAACACGGTTTGATACAAAGGCTATGGCTCAACTGAGTAAGCTAGTATCGTTCATCAGTTTGGAAAGTGGAGACCCGCCTGTTTGTTTCACAAAATACCCATCTCATTATTTTTAGCCACACTTTGTACATATGGAAATATGTATTCAGGAGCATTTTGAAAATTTGACAAATTAATTAAAAGACTCACAAGCTATATGCACACTTCTTATTCTATCTAAAGTATTGTGTAAGAAGCTCTTTAATGTCGGTTGAGAGAACATTCAAAACTTCCTGAATTTCAATATGGTTTCCATAAGGATTATAGCACATTGAGATCAAGGTATATGCAATCTACCAGTGGAAGTATCAGTGGATTTTTATCGTTTTTTCGATACATTAAATTATCTGAAGTTCATCTGTACCTAGCTGTAATAAAGTTATTCAAAAGCTACCTACCGGTCCATAAACATAAGGTACGAACCAATCAAATTTTTTCTACTTCTGTTCAGAAGTATCACTAGCTCCAATTCTTGGTCTACTTTTTTTTTATCATTTATACGTCTGCCATTCAGAAATTTTCTTATTATTTTTCAATTCAGTTAGGAAGATGATTCATAGATTCAACATAGTTTTCAAAACTATCGAACTAGCAATAACAAGTTCCAAAATGAATTTTACAAACGGTATTCATTTGCATAGCTCAGTTTAGGTGGCACATTATGCAGTAGGGTATCTTTCGAGGTATGGAAGAACGACCTATTTTGAACTCCACTGATTCTACACTCCCTGCTTAATGAAAGCATACAGCAAAAAAGCTAAAAGATTCAGATTTCTCGTTTACGTCTCATTCATAGAGTTCAAAGTGTCAAAGCATTTTTAATAATGAAGAAAAGAGAAATGAAACTTTGTATGTTTTTACCACTTTTATTTGTAACTAACGTTACTGCAGTTTCGTCCTATACGGACATTTCCAAACTTAGACAATACAAGTTTATTGTGTAAGTTTGAAAATGTCCGTATATTATACAAGTTTATTATATAACTTTGACGATGCCCGTACAGAACGAAACTGCAGTAACGTTAGTTACAAATAAAAGTGTTAAAAAACATAGAAAGTTTCATTTCTCCTTTCTTCATTATGATTTTCTACCACGTAGTAACGGCTACATCCATAATTTATTTTTAATAAATTGGTTGTTACGGGTTAGTTGAATATTGCAATGCGTAGCCAGCTACATGCAGCGTGCTTTTCTCACAGAATAATCGTAACGAAGTTTCCGATTTACTTATATGATGAAAAATCATTCTGAATCGATGTTCATGCAATCAATATTCGATTCCAAGGTCTATCAACTCCACCAATTAACCATCATGAATTTTTTAAATGGTCCTTCAATTACCAAATTGACTACGTGTATAACGGTAATCCAAAAGAAATTTATAAAATGATTGTTATTAGTTTCATGAACTACTGTAATATTTTTTGTTTGAGCAGTGAACCAAATAATATATTTCAGTTCCTTGAGTTGTTAAGAGACTCTGTTATTTTTGTTTATTTTCAATATTTTATGTATATTTCACAATGTTAAGCTTGTTTGACGTGGTATTAGAACAAATCAGAAAGTATTGATTTGAACTTTGCCTTTGCCCCTAGGATTAGAATTAATTTTCCAAATGTAAAAATTTAATGTATCCTAGATTGACCAGAATGAAGAAACATCATCATTATCAGTATTATCTTGGAATAGGTATAGCCCTTTTTCTTGAAGAAACAAAGATGATTTATTAATCATGAAATAATTCGTTCACTTGAAGTGAATATTTTGCATACTCAAAAGTTAATATTCACCCAGGAGAATTTTAATAAAGACATTTTTCAGCTTGCGTTCCACTTACTAATATTTCCATATTAATTTGTGTTCATGTTCAGATTGAACTTGTAGTTTCTAATGTAACCTACAACGTATTTTTTTTTGACACGCTTATACAGTTGAATGCAGAATTCAAAGACTATTCAAATAAGGGTCACACAACATTATTTGTTGTGTGTTATTGTGGGGAGGTGTTGCTGTGTCAAAAGGTTGACTTTCGCATGTCCTTCTAAAAACTAAAGTTAACGTGTCTCACATTTTCTAACAGTCTCAATATCGACTGACTCATTCAGGATGAAATGATAAATTTCATAATTTTTGAATGAATTTATTTAACCTTTTGATCCATCATTGCAACTTCATAGATACCTCAATTTTTTTGAGAATTGAGTACAACTCATGTTACTCGATTATAATGTAGCTTCATACACGCAAAAAAACAATATTTTAAACAGTTTCATTTAACCATTACCATATTTCATATTTACCTACAAAAAGAATTATTTTCAATTTTCAGATATTCACAGGATTATTTCTTTCAATGCGTTCAAGGTCCACAGAAGTTTACAGCATCTAACCACCTGGAATGAAAATAATCGGTCCTCATATTCCAATCAAATACTTAAATTCGATATTTGAAACTGAGTCTATATTATCGTGTTCTTTTTCTGTAAATAATGGCAATCCTTGTACACCAAGCTCAATCGATAAATCCCTCAACCTACGGTTCTATCAAATCATCATTCATGCAAGTCATTTGTTGAGCAAAATTTCGTAAATAATGGATTTTTACACATTTCAACCAATCAAGCTTTGTTCAATCGGGATACAAATTTTGAGTATACATATTACAGTGTGTAAAAGCCAAATGGAATAAATTCATTATTTCGGTTACTGTACATATTTGAGAAAAATTCCAAAACACGTCAAATGTAAATTATAAATTGACATTCTTCAACGTGAAAATGCCACCCCTACCTTCAATGCCCTTCGAATTACAGGTACAACCCCAATTTTTCAAATGAAAAGTATAGGTTTGTGATATATCGTTTGAAAGGTCACTTTTTTCTCTATTCAAAACTGTTATCGTTTTCAAGTTTATTACAACAATAAATATAAAATAAATTATTAGCATTTGGTTACCGAACTTCAATTCTAATATTATTTAACATATTAGGCGGGACCGACTTAATCGCAAGCGTTATTCGTTCTGTCAAGTAATTCAAATTTCAAGGTTTAGTTTTGTACACATTGCTATTTACATATCCTCATGAAAATAAATCTAATAACGAAGGATAAGGTGATCGCGCTGGCCATTCAATCGATCTTTGCCTATCTATCCACCGATTGGGAAATGTATCAAGGTATTGCCGGATATTAACTTGGTAATGTGGTGTTACTCCATCCTGCTGAAATATCACTGAAATTTGAGGGTTTCCTGGATCAAGAAATAAATTTGCTACACTTCGAATGACATAATTTTGAAGTAGTACCAAATAATTATCACCATTCAAGTTGCCCTCAATGAAACAGGCAACATTGATATGGTTTCCAACAATCCCTGCCCAAACATTAACGTTTTGAAGGTATTGCGTGTGTTCTTCTCTCATCCAGTGAGGATTTTCCGTTGACCAGTAGCGGCAATTTTGTCGATTAGCATGACCGTCAAGAGACAAAGTACACTCATCAGAAAACATAACGTCTTCTAATTTGATGATATTGTTATCTATCATTTGCTCACAAAAATTAGTTCTTCTATCAAAATCGTCTTCCACGAGATACCGAGTAGATATCATTTAATAGGGATGCATTTTCATTTTCTTTCAATATGTTTACTATCGATGTATGGCTAACATGGAATGTGGTGGATCCCTGTCTACTCGATGTATGTCGGTTTTTCCCAAACTCAATCATCACTTCTAATTTGAGTTCATCGCTCATTGCATTGGCAGCTGATTTTTTAATTCAAGAAATAACATACAAGCAACAACCAAAATAATAAAAAATAGAAATATTGATAAAAACTAAAAATTATCAGAGCACTGATAAGGTCTCAAATTAATTACCACCGTTGGAAAAAGTTAACTCTGATGCAGGATGCCACAGAACAATTTGAAGAAATAAGGAGAGAAACCTTGGAAGAGGGTCATGGACCAATCTTTGCCAAGATTGAAAGCACCTGCTTGGAGAATACCCACAACAGGAAGTGGGGAAAGTTGGTGAGGAAACAATGCCCAGATGCAGAACGAGAACAGGACAACTATGAAGCCGCCAACGTCACCCCACTTTGTCCACTGTACCCACTGGAAATAATAACTGCAGTAGAATCCACCAGTTCCCTTATTGATCAAATAGAGGTAAAAAAATTCAGATGGAAAATCATAGAACAGCTAGATCGAGAACCAGTTCCAACTTCTAAGATCAGTAATGAAGAACGAAGAGCCCTGAATGGGCTACGTAGAGACAACACCATCAAGATCTTACCTGCAGATAAGGGAAACGCTACTGTTGTGATGGACACTGATCTCCACGAACAGAAGATCGAAGAGGTGCATCAATTGAAAGAAAGTTGTACCAGACTTTGAAGAAACACCAAGTCTATTTTTCGGAAAAAGGGATATAATCGCTAACACCGCACCAGAGTTAGCCCCCTCACTTGTATGGACTACCCAAAATCCACAAGAAGAATGTTCCGCTCAGACCGATCATTAGTTCCAGAGATTCAGCCACTCACAACTTGTTCAGATTTTTACTATCAATAATTAAACCACTGCAAGGTAAAACATCATCTTTTATGAAAAATTCAAGGCATTTCGTTTAACTTCTAGGGAAAATCGAAATGAAAGATCAGGATCAACTGATCAGTTTCGACGTGGAAAAGTAATCATGGAATGACTAGGATGCTGTGTACGGAACTCCTACTTCCAACTGAAGTACGAATTCTTCACGCAAGATGAGGGACTGCTAATGGGATCGCCACTTTCACTGGTTATAGCTAATTATATGGAGTAGTTTGAAACTCTGGCCATTGAAGAAGCCCCGAGTCTGATTGAGATACGTAGACGACACCTTCATTATATAGAATCATGGGAATTCAGAACTAGACACTTTCCTGAAGCACATCAACAACGTAAGTTCTTCCATCACTTTCACAATGGAGAAGGAAGTCCACAATGAATTACCTTTCTTTAACGTATTGATGTAGAGGGCCGATACTAAGTAGGAAATATATGTATATCGAAAACCCACCCACACAGGACAGTAACTGAACCAGAAATCCAACCATCATCAACTCAAGACTCTACTAGACCGTGCCTTAGGGCTCTGTAATACAAACGGAAGGTCTCAAAAAGGAACTAGGCACCATCAAAAATAATCTTCAACGGAATGGTGACTCCAGAGTGATGGTAGAACAGGCTTTAGCTAGAAGACAGCAAGAGCTCCACAAGGAAGAGAAACCTCCACAACCAGTACTTGTACTTTCCTACATCAGAGGATTATCGGAAAGGATGAGAAGAATTGGATCTAAGTATAACATCAGAACCTGCTTCAGATCTAGGAACGCTATCCGTAGCAGCCCCACAAAAACCAGGCCACCAAACGCAGACTGCAAGAATTGCATTTATCGGATAGGTAACCCGCGAGTGCGGAGAGTCATACATCGGTGAAACTAAAAGCTTGTTGAAAGTTCGCATTGCTGAGCACAAGAAACACACACAGCGAGAAGAAACCAGCAAATCCGGAATAGCAGAGTATGTTTGGACTCATCAACGAAATATAAAGTGAGCTCAAGCTGAAATTATCCACAAAGAGGAACACTGGTTCAGGAGAATATTCAAAGAAGCCGCGTATATGTTATCCAACGACGCATTTAGTCAAGCTAGCTAGAGACACGTAACATATGGAAACCTCCAATCAATCGAAAAACGACCAACTCCCGCCAAACGGTTATCTTCCGCTAAAACCAATGAAGCGGAGAGAGGGCAGAAGCGGTAGGTGAAAGCACTCGAATGACCTATAAATAGTCAGATCTCGGAGGAATGAGTCCAGTTATCACCCGAAGACAATTGTGGATACTAATAATCGAAACGTCGTGACGTGGAATCTTTTAATTTTCCATTTTTTGTTAATAATATTTCCTAATTTTCAGATTTTATTATTATTTAAATTTTTTATTATTTTGGTTGTTGCTTGTTTGTTATTTCTTTGTAATTTCAGTTTTTTGTTTAATTTTTTTTTTCAAGTATTTCCATGTTAGACATGGAAATCCCAACTGATGAAATAATGAATTCATTCCATTTGGCTTTTACACTTTATGTAGGAACATATTTAATTCAATCATTAGAAATACTGAAACTTCAAATGAATTCAGGGCTTTTCAAATAAACTGTCAAATCAAGAAATGTTCTGTAAGTCCACATTTCCCCCAAAATAACACAAAAATTAACTACTCATCACAAGAAAACAGGTACGTTCATACAAAAAAATATTCAATGGGCAGTTCGAACTTCAATGCAAGGGAAATACTCCTTTGAAGTTTTGCCTTTTATAAATAAGGCATATCAGCTTGTGAAGGCAGAAAAAATCTAGACTTTTGATTGTGATGGAAGGCTATAAATATTCACCGTGAACTCTAATTAATCCATAAAATTTTAAAACCAGCGTTCTTCTGTCACACCCCACATCAACGTAAATCACGTAATTTCCATAGCGTGAGCAGGTCGTGCCATTGAAAACACGGCAAGTGTGACAATTTGCCGTGATATGTATTCTACTCATGCCTGGAGTAAACGTACTCTGAGGTAAACAAAAGCGAAACTACGCTAGAAAAAAGCACTGCCTACCTAGGAAAACATCCATTTTCAGCTGGCGAAAAACGCCGGTAACGAGAGTGATTGTCGCTGCTGGAATTGTACGAAATATTCGCAAAAACTTTCACGCGGTTCCCACGTAAACGATAACCGAAGCCGAGGTCTTTAACACTGGTTTCTCTCTCACAAAAGCGAGCGTGCAAGAGACATTGGTCCTGCGCCCTACCGCAGCAGGAGTTTCAGCAGGAATGGCTGAATGAAAGGAGGAAGGACAGGTGAGATCGGAGGTAATGGTTGTACCTCTCAGGGGAATTTATTGTCGATGAATTAGGTATTATATTTGCGATACTTTTTCTTCCATTTCTGTCTATTGGGAACTGGAAAACGTGCTGATCGTTTGATCCCAACTTCATTTCCGAGAATTTTCCGGGAAACGGGGATTAGTGAGAAAAATGAATTTCCAAGGCGGAGTAACTATTAAGTTGGTAAGTTATCGTGACATGGCGTCTGGAAGTGCCCCATAGAGGATACTTGGAGGAATATTTCCAAACTGTCACGAATTAGCACTGTAGTGCTACAAAATTATGACTATCAAGATTCTTTATTCTTCTGTATGAACCAATATACATTAACAAATTGGATAATACTTTTCGAAAGTTGAGCCTGAAAGCAGCATTCAAAACTAATTACCCACTTCAAAGTATAAGCCTTGATTAAGACAATGTTGAAGAATGAAAAGTCGGAAATATATGAAATAAGCTGTTCTCATAGCTTATTTCTGACAAGTTAGGAAGGTCATGGAAAAATCAACAATCATGTTTCCCACTTCAGCCTCTACAGATTTATGATTTGAACAAGCTCCACCAAGAAGGACCCGCAATCTATACGGGTTTCACACTACAAAATAATAATAGAGGGATAAAGAAAAATGGCAATAAGTGCTAAAGCACTTGCTACGTATAACAGGAACAATAGAGTTTCAAGAATTTGTTGAAACACAGATATAATATACAGATGTAAAGTTGAACCTATGAAATCAACGATAAAAAAAAAATGTATGTTCAAAATGTAATTATCGTTACTGACAATTTCAGTTACATAATATACAATGTAAATAAAAGTAAAACTTTCGAATAAATGAAAAGATTAATACATACCTATATAGAAATATTAAATTTATCTATTTTATTATGAAAACAGCACAGTTGTACAAAAAACTTTGTATGGTATTTGTATTGGAAGTAAGTCTTGTTTTGTTCGTGAAATTACTCAACTCTCTACGCTCTCGCAAATTTTTCCAGTCACAAAATGAAACCTTACTTTTAAAACTCGTACATAAATATCTACTATGTGAACATTCTGTTGGTTGTTGATGACATTGGTGGATTTAACACAATTGTGACATAGTGTCGTTAATTTATCAATGAATTGAGTGCTTTATCTCGTTATGTCATTCAAATTGGTACTGAAGAGGCAATAAGAGAAGTGTCTTATTCCGAAACATCGGATGTTCGCCATTGACAATGACAGTGTTCCATGTAAGTGAAATTGTCACTATTATTGTAATATACTATATTGTGTAGCAATTCTGCGAATGATATCTGATTCGTTTCCATAACGAACGTTTGGAGTACAAACTGAATAGGAAAAACTTTCTTCAACAAAAATTAACGTCTCCTAAAAATATACCCTTTTCACAGTGTTTTTCTGTGAGAAAAATATACTACCAGTACCAGTTCTTTAGTATAATTAAATAATAGAGGTTGTCAACCTCACAAATTCAGGAGTGGACACCTACATGAAGCGAGTTGTTCGTTTATGGTTATATATTTCGGGTTTTCAATTGATTTATTAATTTCCATGGCTTCCAACAAATTCATTTTTCCCTTTATTAAATGTGTGTAGGGTTCTGATATTATCTTCACTTATCTTATGTTTTTATTCTTCGTTCATCATTGTAAAGTTTTTGTCCAAACAGACGTGTTTTTACGTCTTACAGAGCCTTACGTCAAAATTTCTGCTAGTTTGGCCTGTTTATACTGCGGAACATTTCCCACACTCTCTTCTGCTTCTTTGCTAGCAGAATCAGGAGAAAATTCAACAGATATCAAGAAGCATGGAAGATGGAAGTCTACAACCGTAGCTGAGGGTTACATTGATCAATCTATTTCTCATAAAAAAGGCTATTACTGAAAGAATAATCCCAAGAGCTAGCTCCAGAGTTACAGTATCGTCCTCTTCACTTCAAGATTTAAATGTTAATGTCCATGAAATTGTCAACTCAGCTTGTTCAAATATAGGGTCCTGCAACAGTGGCGCGGTATTCCATATCTCTATATAGGAAGCAGATAGGAATCTAATTTTCT
>WOGP01007165.1:0-11935 GCA_015342065.1 Leptinotarsa undecemlineata
CACGGTGCTTTCTATAGTTTCGAGGAATTTTTTAATTTTCGATTCGAATAAGTATTTTCCATTTTTTTTCCCAATTTTACCCATGTGTTTGTTATCATTTTTTGTAGTATTGTGATTTTATATATAAACTATGATTTTTTTTTTACAATGACGATACTGACAATTTCCACATAAATATACATTTATCAAGGAAGCTGATGAATAAATAAAAAAACTGAACAAGCACAAAATCACTGACTTCAGAATTCCTGTATGAGGCTCATTTATGGTAATAAAAATATCACCGAGTCTCTTACAAATGTTGGTTAGCTGAACATGGAAACGTTGAGTTCTTCACACAGCATGTTTCTATAACAAAGTTGAATTCCCAGTTTCATAATACGAGGAATCGGACTGTTCAAAGCATAATTGGTATGGAAAAAATGTATATGAAAAATGTCAGTATGTTTTTGTTTGTTACAAAACGTTATTAGTTGAAGTAGTCCTGGGCAGTTTATCTCACTATCTATTAATTTGAACAGGAAACTCAAGTTCATGAAAATTCTCTTATCTTCCAATGACTTAATATTGTACTTGGTAAAGAGTTGACTGTACTCATATTCATTTCGTTGAATACCAAAGTGAAAATCACAATTCTTTAAGAGTTTCTTTTGAACATTCTCAATCAAATCGATATTTACATTATAGTATGATCCCATATAACCGAATAATTATCAAAAATGGATCTTACAAAAGCACAGTACCAATTTTCTATTGAAAAATCAGTAGAAATTCTCAACACAAAACGAAGCTTTTCGAGACTCCTTGTCACAATTTCTGATACTTGAAGATTAAAATCAATTTCGATATGAAATTCAACTCCCAGATCGCGAATACAATATTCTTTTTCAGGAGCTATATTATTCAAAGTATATTCAATGAATATTGGACTTCTGATTTTAGCGACCCTAATTATTTGACACTCATCGATGTCTAACAAATTATTTCTACATTATATGGAAAAAGCTTCGAAAACTTTTAAAACTAATTCAGCATCTTCCCGGCAAGTGATTGCTCGATAAAGTTTGAGATCATCCGCAAATGAAAGAAACTCTGAATATTCGAAAACAAACTCTATGTCCGATACAAACAAGTTGAACAGCGGTGGGCCCATATGGGATCCATGCGGTAACCCTGATGGAACCTGAATGGGCTTAGATGTTGTATCTTCGTATTTTACAGACAGAGTTCTACCAGTAAAAAAGCTGTTGATGACTACATCAGGAGCTTGAATTTTAGATAGATACCTCAAAATGTGAAATTTTTGACTTCCAGTCAGAAAGAAATTAAAACAAATTTTTTTCACTTCAGCTACAATATTAAATAGTTTTTTTATCATAATAATTTTTTAATCTACTTTTGTAGATATTGAGCTTACGTGGATGAATAATTGATTCTAGTAATAATAATAATATGCTTTATTCTCATTAAGAATGAATTTTGTGGTCAAAGCTTGTAAAAAAACAATGTAAATATAGAAATATGAAATGTGAATTTAAAAAAACCTATAAAAATGTGAAGTTAGAACGTGCACTATAGTTCAACATCGAAATTTTGTACCAACATGGTTGTGTCCAGACTTGTTTAAAAATATTGTTAACACTTATATAATAGACATACAAATAAACATACTTTATAATATTACATTGCACAAGACAATCAAACATTTATATCCAAACAAGAATATAAACAAAACTCTTATATAGCCTAATTTCGAATATTCACATTTTGTCACGTGAATTTATCATTATAGAACTGTTGCAAATTATAATACGATCTATCAGCCAAAAATGTTTTTCTCTTATTACTAACATTTTGTTGGTCTGGTTGAGTGTGAAAACAATTGAACTTCGACTTATATCAACTGTTTGATCTTATTCTTAAGATGATCACTTGGTGACCGAAACACGTGTCGATGTATTGAAATGACGGTTTGATGTTGAGAAAAACTCCAATTACATTCATTATCATACCAAAACTTCCAAACAGTGTATCACAAGTTTATAATGTGTAGATTGTGAATGTATTCTTGATGATGATGAAGACAAGCATTATTATCATTATTATATCGGACATATGGTAGTTACCAAGTTTTGTTTTGTGAATAACATCACATCAGAAAAAAAATATTTTGAATAAAAATACCAAACCATCCTGTATGACAACACTGGCTTTTCATCGACCATCAGATGAATAATATCTCCACAGCAAAAGCTTTCAGGTAACTTTACCAATTTTATGAAGCCCCGTTGATGCGGAAAGCTCCGCTTTTCATTGCACCTCGGTTTGTGGGGATCCTTTATTGGAAGGTGGGAAACTTTTTACTCTATTTTGAACTCTGATTCGTTCGCGCCGGCTGCTTTCTTGGTTAATTAGATCGGGGAGCTTCTTGCGAATTCATGCAGTTGAACTTATCAATCATCGGTACTGTAGCTCTGTTGTTTCGAGGTTCATTATTCAGGGTGGTGAGATGGCTCTCATTTGTCTTGGAGAACTACACTTTGTGATGCATTGCGAATCTGTAAATATGAATACTTATCAGTTTAAATTCATTTTGGCTTCTGAACGATGTGACGGACTGCAGTCATCCACGGTGTTTTTAACGTGCTACTATTGGGAGAAGCTATTTTTGAATACGTTTCGACAGAAAGAAACTCCAGATGAACCTCAACTTTTCAGCTATAGGCTGCGAAGAGGAAAAACATTCTCAGCAACCGTCAGGAAAGTATACATTTTCCAAACGTTTTCTCCTTGAGAAAGGAGCATTTTCCCGGCCTAGTCCAGAAAGGCATATGATGGAATTGGCCGTTACTTAATGAAAATCTAAAACTAACGTATTCTAAAACACTATATAGTGAGATTTTCACTGAACGATTTTACAAACGCAACACGTGTTTCGCGATACAATGGCTTCTTCCGGCGTGTCTTCACTAACCCGTGTAAGAATTAGTGAAGTTCTCCCAGGTGAACCTCTCTGGCTTATATAAACAGGTTTGTCTGGCCATCAGTGATGCCATCAGTACCACACCGTCAGCGGCAATGGAGATCCTTTTAGACCTACTTCTTCCTTTCCACAATTATTTTTGAAGAGAGAGGCTAGATGGACTGTATATTGACTTGCGCACATTGTCAATTGCACAAATCAGGGTCCAGAGCGCAACAGACTGTTGGTTGACTCTGGAAGTCACAGCATTCAGGAAGTGACCTCTGACTTTATGCCTTCAGCTGTCAACTACGAACTGCTTTATGAAGTACTATTCCCGAGTAGAAAAGATTGGATTCTGCGGGCAAAGGAAATATTAAGAGCAGATAGTTGTTGGTTCACAGATGGATCAAAAACACCTTGCGGTTTTGGTGCAGGTGTTTTTATTCGCAGACCCAGGACCTATGCGACTGTATTTCAAACGGGAATTTAAGCTACTGAGTTGAGTGCAAAGAGGTTGGAAGAATACATCATACACCAGTCAATAGACATATTCTCTAAGAGTCAAGCGGCGTTGGAAGCTCTTGGCTCATACCAAGAAACATCTAAATTGGTTGCAGAATGCCAAAAACGACTCTTCTCGATAGAAATACTTATAAATTGGTCTGGATTCCTGGAAATACTGACCTGGAAGGCGAAGAAGCAGCTGACTCCCTTACAGAAGAGGATGCTGCAAGCAGCTCAATCGAAGCAGAACCTGTCATTGGTATCGCTTTAGGCTTTGCCAAACAAAGATTGAACATCTGGATGACAAGAAGATTCATGGACTTCGGACAGAATTTTCCAGGATTGATTCACTCCAAGGCGTTCATTCACCCGTCGAAGCTTCGTTAAGAAGCTGGGTTTATTTGCTCGAGTGTGAGCCACAATGAACTCTTGTGGGTTGCGGCGGAAGACCGAATAGACCCACTCACTTAGGACCTAACCTAACCTAGTACCTGTTGGAATTTCAATATTTAATTCAAATTACATTGAAACAATCAAGGTTTGTTCTACAAACAAATAAAATAAAGAAATGTGTCTCATTGATTTGTTGTTTCACACAGTTGCCGAAAAAATGGTGTCCAAAAACAGTTTGTTTCGACCCTAAGACTTTAGAGTTTTATTTAATCTTCCAAAAACAGTATTCTCCATCAATCATGATACGTTTCATCGAATTGGAGATAAGTACAGACACATCTTCATTTTACTCATCGAGTGGAAGGTTATCTAGAGAGTGCGTTTTTCATGAAAGTCGATATTTATCAAAACTTCAGACGAGACGACCCTGAAGTAACTAATTAACTCCATCTCTTCAAACTTTAGTTATGATAAGATCAGAACTCTCGAGACAGATTGAAAAAGAATGAAATGAAAAATAATTTTATGCACGAGTGTAACTGACAAATAACCTACGAAGTTTATATTTCAGCTGTTAAATTGAATCCACTGAATTTGATGATCTGACTCTCGGATATAATGATTGAATGATTTGTCAGTTCATTCTGAAGAACATTCATAGAAAATTAAAAAAATTAATGAATGTGTGATAGAAAACTAAGAGAACGCTGCTTCTGTTTTATGTTGGTTTTTTTATTTCAGAAATTTTTCAGAAATTGTCAGATGTGATTTTTCACTCTTTATGTTTCTCATTTCAAGTATGGCTGAAGAACCAAACTGATCGAGGAACTTTTTGGAACTTTTGGAAGTATCCTTCTCTATAATATCAGCCAGTAAAAGCTCCCAACTAGCAATTTCGTATTTTGGTAAAAGTTGCGAAAACGTTTCGGAGAAATAAATTTTAAAAGTACATTTCTCTCAGAAATGTTTTCAATATGTTTATAAAACTACTATAAATAGGAAATTGCCATCGTTTTATAAAACATTATAGTTATTTTCAATATTTTGTAAGGCCTTTTGCAAACACTACAAAACAGTTTCATAAACATTTTGGCAGTTACTATACAATTTGTCTAACACTCTTTAAAAACAATTTTGTAAATACTTCCCTCACTGCACTTCTGCAACATATTTAGGCGATACTTATAAAATAATCAGAATACAGTTTTATAAGAGTTGCAAGTAGGCGTTTTGAAATATAATACAGCCGAAAACGATAACAATAAAATGAAAAAGTTTTAAAAATATTTTCTTGCAGTCCCAAGAAGTAATTTTGTATTGGACACTAGGAAAATATAATAGATATGTCACCAACCGAAAACTAACAAATGGAAAGGTTGAAACCAGTTTGAAATTTCACTTTTGCACTCATGAAACTTTCAAAGACATTGTTTATGTTTTGAAGATTGATATTTTTAATACAAATGAAATTTCATTGACAAGTATATTGCCTATTATTAGCAAAATTTAAGCGCGCCACTCATTTATAAATGTTTTCCGTGGAATTGTTAATTATACAAAAATTCACTCTGTCGACGTATTGATTTTCTAGTTGCAAACTCAACTCACTTTATTCTAAACAATATAATTTTATAATATGTATGTACCTTTCAGCTGTAAATATCACTATATGTGCGGTATTTCATATTTTCAACTTATATAATTTCAGTATCCCGTATCGCTATCATCTGAAATGGCGTCATTCTATAAAATAAATTGGTATCAGTAGCAAGCATTTCAGCGTATTTTATAATAGCTACTATGTTACTCCTATAAAAATGTTATGAAACACTTAGTTCTGGGAGTGATGGTATTGCGGCAGAGTCAGACTACTTTTAAAGCTGTATGTTTTTACAAAAGTGCTTGTATGAATAGAGGATTTATCACATATGGTTTGGATAAATATTATCTGTCTATTTGAAGCACCTCGAACTGAATTCAAAACTATTATATACCCCCCAATAAATGTTCAAAATGGCAGCCTTCGGGTTATCATTTATTTTCATTTATATATTCGGGATACAAACAAAAAAATCCACTACAGTATCCATGCAATGAAATCATTATCAAATTGAAAGACTAACTTAAAATACACATATATATGCATAACATAGTGTCTAAAATTAAGGATGAATCAGAATTGAATACAGTAACAATGAAAACTGATTATTAGTTATTCTTAGATATTATTAGTATTTTGCTAGAGTGTTACCTCATATTACTGGAGTTTTCTCCCAACACCAAACCGTTCTAGTTCCACTTTCAAGAATTCGGACCGTATTTTTTTAATAGATGGATTTTCTGAAAATACTTAAACAAAACCAAATTAACCCAAATCAACCATTATCCCTTCTTTTACTAAACAGAAAATCATAAAACATCCCAACATCAAAGGCATTTACACCAACAAATACCCATGGGTACGAACACTGTCACGAATTAATTATAGAAAACGGGTAGCAAATCTATACAATCGAATTCGAACTCGAACGCATATGCTCAAATCACAAAATTATCGGAAACCTAACAACTCATTTCTACATGAAATATTTTTTCGAAACACAACTATGCACCCTCTTATTTTGATGATTTTTTTTACACAGAATACTAAGAATACGGTCCTGTTAATATCTGTATGTAGTTAGTTGGCAACATTTTTGCTAATAAACGACACTTTGGTGACTCTTATAATATAAATTACTTATATACATCACATATTACCTTTCTTATGATAAATATCCGTTGTCTAATACAAAAACATGGTGAATATTAGACATAACCCATATGAACGCCAATGAAATATTGTTGATATTCAATTTACCGTGCGTTTAGAGGAAATGACGGGTAAGTTTTTGATGTCAGAATATATCTTTTAATTAGCTCCAATAATTGACCATATATTTAATAATTCAGGCCTATATTTTCAGTTGATAGTTTTGTCTGTTTGAAGCTGGATTTGACTAATTTTATCTACGTTTTAGGCATATATGTTCACCATAGTTCCATCGTTATGGGTAATTACCAACTCTCATGGCCAGAAATTGATGCTGATAAGCTAATACAAATCAATAAACTAAAACGAAGTCATTTGATGACCTACCAAATTGCTGAAAAAGAACTATTAGAACGAATGCTGAGGAATGACGATACAGAACAACGAGTTGTCACAGAAAGTGTAAAAAAGCCAGAGTTATGTATCTCTATATGAGAGTAGGTATTAGTTATTCGGGGAGTTACTTCTGAATACTTTCTGTAAAGCAAGAATTTATCATCATTGCAAAGGTTGTAACACGAAACTGCTTCACTCAGAATAAAATATTTAGGTTAAGATAACTAAAAACTGAAATTCGAGATTGCAAACCCTTTGTATTTTACAGTCTTCCAAATTGTGAATAATTAAGTTGGGTTACTAAACCCAATGCCTTAAAAATATTGAATTTACTTGTGGGGTACATATAATCAATAAAAATAAATATTCAGAAAGTTACTTAAGAAATAATTTTCACCACGACATCGATGGTATCCCACTTGAATAGTTAAACAAAAATATTCTTACTAAACAACTAAAATTTTTAAGAATTTTTTAAAGCTGTGATAAGGAATTAATGTAAGCTATGTTGCATTTTATTCTTGATGGCAGCAAATATATATTAGCAAAAGCAATTTGATTTTATAACAGTTATATTAGTCTTTTTGAATTGTAGTAAAAACACTATACTATAAAATAGTTGGGAAATTGTCGTTGAAGTGAACATATGGGGTGAAAATAAAATGGCATCTGAAAGCATTCTAATAAAATGATTTCATTAAAGCTACATTTATGAAATGAGCTTGAAATATTTTTATTTCTATCATTAAAATGTCGTAGAAAAGTGTTATAAAACTGGTACTTAAAAATTTAACTTTTATAGGAGAATAAGTTTTATAAGTTAGTTGCAAAAACGTTTCTGTGATAATTTCCTGACTATTTTATAATAGTTTTTTGATTTTATTTCATAAACGTTTCTATGACAAATTTATAAAATACTTTTATTGCCTACAACTGTATTGTGTTCACCGATCATCTGATATGATCAATTCACATTTTGGAAGTTATTATAAAATACTAATAGAATAAAACTGTTGCAACATCATGAAATTATAAAACAACTTTGCTGGTGGGGCTCTATGTATTCTAGAACCTCAAACGCCAAATCACGGTTCTTATAGAAGTTAACGACCTCAACCAGCTACGAAATTTATTTATATAAAGGATCTATGGTTTCCTCGATAGACACACAGTCAGAGAAAACCCATGTATTTGTATCAAAAAAACCACTCAGCTAAGCGAACTAGCTCATGTGGACTTGTTATAATGAGAAAGACAAAAAATTAGTGACCATCTCAATCAAGGCGGGGCCATAGGCTGAATGAGGATCAGTTTGGCATATCGAGATCAACTGGAAAAAAAAAATAACCTTTCACGATTGATCGATGGAGGTTACATGAAAATTCATGACAGGGTTAGATTCAGATTAGGTTAGGTCCACAGTGAGTGGGTCTATTCGATCCTCCAACGCAATCCGCAACGGTTTATTGTGGCTCACACCAAAAAAGTCTGCTTCTTAACATAGCAGGTCAAATGGTGAAAGTACGGCTCTGCAGAACTCTAAAAACCTGATTCGGTTCCTAGCGGGGCAGGCACAAAGTATATGCTCTGCTATTTCATCATTTTCCAAACAGATGCGACACACACTGTCTTCCGACATCTAAGTCTCTGCAGATGCTGATTAAAATGACAGTGACCTGTGAAGAGGCCTGATAGACATCGTAGGTCATCCCTACTGTCGTCCAAAAACTGTTTGGTACACGTCATTTCTTCAGGAGTTTTTTTAAAGAGAGTGTTGGCGGGTTTTTTTGCTTGCGGCAGTAGTCTCAAGGGTCGGTGACGGGCGGTCTTTGGAAGATAGTCTTCCTGGGTTATTTTTTTTGAATAGTCAATGCTGGGGAGTCAAAGCGAGATTTTTTTCGAGAGAGCGGAAATACAGTGTAGTGCGATAAAATAGATAATAATTTCCTAGAGCGGAACGGAGTATACTCGTGTTAAAATTGAGGTGGAGTTTGCTACGATATATTTTTGGATAACCTGCAGAATTAGCCTGGATGAGCTAGAAAGGCGGCGGTGAGTTTACTATACATGTGAGAGGAAGTTATCCAGAAATCAGTATACAGAGTGGACTCATAGTTAAGTAGCAGTCCAAAAGTATTGGCCAAGCTCTTATATTTAGTAAGAATTACGGTGAAGACACGAAATTTGAGTTATATTCGGTTCTATTCTATTTGATTATTATAATTTCATTTTGATTTCTGCTTTGTTATTTAATTCAAAACATCCAAATTTTGATGCAAATAAATCCTCATCTGGTGACAGCAGCTGCCAAATTAATTTAACTAAACAGCGAGATATTTGTTACAGTTTCAGAATTATAAATGAAATTATAGTTTTTCTAAAATAATCGATATTGAATTTATCATTGGAGCTACAGACAAATACTTGTCTTGCTGAGAGTTTGCAGAGATGTTTAATGAAGTTTTTTTGTTACTAAAACTTTAAAAAATATCGCCGATGAAACAACTTTTTGAATTTTTCAATTCTATCCAAAAACTAATCAAAAGAAGATCTGATACAGCTTCAAGTGTGGTGATAATTTCAAGGAAATATGTTGTATCTTTCAGCTGATATCGTCGATAAAAGTTTTGAGGACAAGTAGAAGAACTGACGGACTGATACACAGACAGACATACAAACGATAGCTTCCTTTATCGAGGAACTTCTCCGGAACAACTAGGGGTCAATTTCGTCAAATAGTCAAGCTGTTATTAGGTCCAATTAATCTAAGTGATCAGCCGGAGCACTTTCGCTAAATATATTATTGTTGTGAATCATGCCCTAAAGAAAATAATGCCAGCCGCCACTGGTAGCCATGAACTAATTGTGACGTAGCTAAGAGCTCCTGAGTGTTCGATATTCGTCACCGTTCCAGGTGCTTCACCTGGAGTGCAACACCATTGCTTCGATGGAATTCCGAGGAATATTCCAATGCATTCGATCGCCATCCACACGCCTATCGACAAAGTCAAGTGGAAGTTACAGTGCGATAAGCGGAGCGATCTAGTAAAAGATAAATATTTGAATAATAGTTGAAGTTTCAGTTGAACTGTTTGTTGTTTTATGAGCGAAATGAAGTTAACTTTGATTATTGCTCACTGTACTCAATTATTGGCTAACCCACGCGAAAAACGGAACATTTTACAAGATAATGAATTTGTGATATGCAAAGGTTGTTTCACACTCCTGAAAAAAGATTCTTTTGGAAAGTGTCTTTTGACGTTGAAGTGACGCCTATCAGACATTAGTGAGATGCCGAATTGGTTGGTGAAATTCGGCGCCGAGAGGAGTATCGCAGTTCTGGTGATTGAAAAAAGTGCTCGTTTTGAAACATTTCTTTGTTACAACAAAGATTAGCGACTGAACCCACATTTGGTCCCGTTTGATAGTTTCTAGGCTAATATGCCTAGGCTAATATGCCTGAGGGTCTATAAATGATAATTTCAACTTCATGATTCCACTGAACCTTTTAGAATTGACATCAATTCCGAGAGACATGTAGAGCAAGTGGCGAAATCGAGCATGAAGAGTACGAAACCAGAACAAACCACAATATGCTTAGTCAGCTAATGGTCTGTTATTTGCATTATTTTATTCGAATTTGGCGTGTTTAAAGAAAATCCCGGCGTTTTTCCGGCAGCAGTGAGAGGGAAAACGCGCTTTCGGATGTGGATTGAGGTCAGTGCATTATATTCAAACACACGAGCTGTGTAAATTCGATGCGGTGTTCGTGGTAACGAGATTTTCCATGGCCTGATTTGGGGTGTTACTTTGATCGAAATTAAATGTGAAAAATATGGAATTCTTTTATGAAAGCATTTCGCCACGAGAAATTTCGTTTTTTTATTCAGAATGATAGGTAGGTACAAAGACGTCAAAAATGAAATATTCGATAGAAAATGTTCCACCAAGTAATAAAAAAAACGTAGAAGAAATTTTTTTTGAAATATGAATGGTTTTGAGGAGACTTGGCCAATCAATAATGAGATTCGGAACTTCTTCCAGAGAAAGAAGGTAATATTCACAGTTTTGAAACTAGGAGGTGAAGTCATGGATAGGTATACAGGGTGTTAATTAAGTATGTACCGTGAATTCAACAAACAATTCTCTAGATAATTTTAAGACGAAATGTTCATATGAACATGGGTCCGCAAATCCTTCGTTCTCAAGATACAGGGTGTTAAAATGAAAATAAAAAATTGTTATTCGTAAATATCTTCAATATTCTTCACCTAGTTTTGTTATAATTTGGCTATGGGATTCATATCATCAAGGAACTAATTCAGTCCAGTGGCGTCTCGAGCGAGATTTGAACGAATATTTTTGACTTAAAATTAAAACTTGGAAATTATTATTTTAATAATTTTTCATTACCTATTATGTAACAATAACAACAAATATTAAATAACAACTGACATCTCGACTAACGAATTGCACTAAATTATGTATTGGAAATGGTCTCCTTAGGCTTCAATACAACAGTCTAGCCTCCGCATCATTGAATTTCGCACTCTTCTGAAAATTCCTGGCGTATTTTTTATTATGTCACATAAATTGACGATTTATTTCCATGAATCCTCTTCACTTTGAATAGCAGTTTTGTATACCAACGCTTTAAGGTGTCCCCAGAGAAAATAATCTAAGGAATTCATTTCAGACGAGCAAGATGGCCATGGGTGGGGCCTACACTAAACCACTACACTAAACTGTTGTAGAGCACCATCATGCATGAACCACATACGAAATCTTTATATGACTGAAATTTCTTCTAAAAGTCAAGGTAAAACAAGTTTCAAAAACCTTTGGTATTCTTCTTCATTAAGTCTAGGTATGAGGAAGTGAGGTCCAATGAGATGGTCACCGACAATTTCAACCCAAATATTGAA
>WOGP01007166.1:0-11935 GCA_015342065.1 Leptinotarsa undecemlineata
TCTCTCCAGAGGCATAAAGTTTAAGATCATCCATATAAAACAGATGGGTGACCTTGTGCCTCCGGTTTCCGGGGGTGCCACAGTTATACCCTCGAGTGTTTCTGAGCGCAACGGATAATGGCAATAATGAGATGCAGAAGAGAAGGGGACTGAGGGAATCGCCCTGAATACACCCTTTCTGAAAGTGACTCACCCTGTTTGGACTCTGGCTTGACCAGATAAGTTATGGTAAAGCGAGTTCGCCAGAGTGGTATCAGTTGTTCAATGCATCTCACTATTTTGTCCGGGCCATAGAGAGGTTACGTTTATATTGTATCGAGTGCTGCGTTACACAACTATCGATGATCAGGTTCTCTTCAAATCCAGCGACTCCTTTCTTCGACCCTCTTTGCTCATATATCCATTCGAACACACGGTCAACTGAGTTGAGTATTCTTATGTATAAGATGCTTGTCAATAACTAATAATTCAAGCATGTTATCGGTCGGTAATTCTTTAGAATCGACAAATCTCCGCTTTTGGGGAAATCACTAGACAAACTAATCCGCAATCGGCTGCTCTCTGTCCAGCCATGAGTTGAAAACTCTGGCCAGATAGCGGTGGGTTCTTGTTAGTTTTTTCCACCAATGAGTGTTCTGTCCATCTGTGCCTGGATCAGCAGGGTTTTTGGAACCCACGAGGTCTCTTCGAACATCATCCGTGGTTATCGGGTTACACAGTTCATTGAGCTTATGTTGTCGAAGCTCTCTGTTGAAAGCTTCGAAATGCGCTAGGACTGGAGTGTCTAAGTTGAGTGGCTGCCAGTGTTCATAGATATCCTTCCAGAACGATTCCCCCTAATCGGCGGTTGGCGAATTATCCGCAACACGTGGAGGCTCTTAAAATAAGCGAGAAGGTTTATCGCAGAACCTAAGGTTTTCCGTGATACTTCTCGCTCGTCTAACTAGTGACTTCTCAGCAGCCACTAGCATTCGTATCCTATCAAGGCAGTGCTGTTTGGTGGTCAGCAGCACGCCTTGAGTGTGATGGATACGTCGTAGTTTAGCAGCTATTCGCCGCACTGTGTGCGTGAGAAGCATGTTGGCCGCCCTGTTGGATACGAGAAGCGTGTTGTCTCGCCGACGTGATATCAGCTTCCATCTTGTGTGTACGCCGTTCAATCTACCGAATCGCTAGGCGGGTTCATAGTGTTCTGTTAGAACACTATGAACCTCCGCATACAAAAAAGCCAGTTCTTGTGGCCTCAGGTGCCTTATTCTGTACCCTCTTCGAGCGGACTCACTACTCTCGTGGCAATGCATAATACTATCTCTTAGCTTAGCTCACGCTTCCACTCAAAGCGTCCGTTGTCATTGCCAGGATTGTCATCGTTAGGCAAATCATCGTTATGGGCGGGTCAATTGTGGGGCCACTTCCTCGATTACAAGGAACCAAGTTTTGGGTCCACCGGGTGATTAGCCAGGGTACGCCTGTGCTAAGCTCACTTTCGAATTAGAAATTTTTTAAATATTCCTTGAGTGTATGGTTTATTGAATATTGGTGTTAGAATGGATCTCATACCTCTGATTCACAAGATCATTCCATACATTTTTTCATAGTTCATTTTGAGGAAAACGAGCATCCACTGTGGGACCCTAAATGATAATTATTATGTATTTGAGCAACCAGACAAGTGAAACATTGCTTTAGAACTTAATCCCAGTTATGTAGCATGAAGCATACCCTCTATCTGTGAAACGAAGTACATTTGAGCCTCAAAAAGAATATTATGCTAGCAAAGCAAACATATACTCAAATAAAGAACTTACAATAGTTTTCAAAACTGAAAAAGAGTTCGTATATGATTTATCACCTCCGAAGTGAATATTCGAACACAATCGTGGCATCAAGCCATACCAAATCCGTACGTATAACAGGAACGTGGTGGAGTCGAAGTGCATAAAGAACGTGATGCAGGAGCGTGCAAGACGTGCACTTTATCATGCCGATCAGGCCTAATTCGTGACCGGTCACAGTGACCGTGACCCGCGGGCGTGAACTTTTCGCCAGTGGCGGTGCAAAACAAACAAATCTAGTCACTTCTTCATTGACGGGGAACTATCGTTATGGGTTTTTTATATACTACTAGAGTTTTTTGTAGCATTCGTGAATCATACTCAATTTACCAAAAACGATATAAGGGCGTAGGGCGTTTACGGGGGTTGTTCAAAAAATAAGGTGAATGTTGAAATTTCGCTGGCTACGTACATTCGATTCACGAATTTTCATATTTTTTTTTGGTACACTTGTCTCGAACATATGTCACAGTTTCAGCTGGTTGGCATGTTCAGTTTGTTGGTGAGAGGCAAAAAAGTTGGAAGTGTTTTGCGTGTTCGACGATTTTTTGCTATCGAAACAATTGCTCATAAAATGTGCAGGATATTTTGTGTTTAAAATGAAATTAAGTACTCAAAAACACTTGAAATATTGCCAGTGACATACAGTGATTGTACTCTGTGTCAGAAAAATATTGACTAGTGGACAAGCTTCTTACAATAAGACGAGGAGATGTGAATGGCGACGATGCTTTGGACGACACAGCACATCAACATCCGATGAAAATGTTATAAAGAAGCATCAAATCATTATAAGAGAAGTTGCTGAGGATGTAGGCATACCGGTAGGCTCATGCCATACAATTTTTTGTACATTTCAGGCATGAAGCGTGTGGCAGCGAAGTTCAGGAGTTGCCATCCAGATTTGCCTAAAAGAGTCATAAAATGTGACAATTCATTGGTATATTACAATTATGACATGGAAACTAAAGTCCAATTATCCCCATGGAAGAGCCAGGGAGAGCCAAGACGAAAAAAGATGCCTAGTTGGCAAAAAACAACACCATAATCATGCCTCAGCAAATCTTCTGGCCATATAAATTTAGATTATTCTTCAACATGGAGGTCTTCGTATAAATGAAAAATATAATAAAAATTTGATACTGATAATACATCAACCCATTACTTCATGAAAATAAATAACAATACCCGCATGATAGTCTATTTTTGTAATAAGAACCTAACTATCACGACTAACGCCAATACCGAGTTAGTACCTGGATTCTAAGTGCGGAGAAGAAACGCCTTTGAAGAAAACAATTTTGAAGTATTTGTTTTGAATATCGAACCTTAAAAAGTCATGAGTTGTAATACTGGCAGAAATTCGGACGATTATCACCAAACACTTTTCTTCAAATTCTATAAATTTCTTTGAGAAAGAAACATCAAAACGTAATTACTCTTCACTAATAGAATACCTTGATAGCCTTAAGGCAAGAGAGGATCTGAATTCAGGCATACTAGATATTATCGTCAAGAAAAAGGTACAATAATAGATATTATAGACTCGTAAAAGGTTATCAAAGCTAGCTATTCATATGGTATTATTTCAAGGTGAATATCGATCTATACCGGACTATGTATTGAACCTTATGGTCTAGGAATTAGAAGGTTGTTGAGGAGGTTTTACACATTCAACTTTCAACTTATTTGTACACCAATACAACTCAGTTTTTATCCTATTTCAATAATAAATAATGGAGAGATCACAGCTATTTTTATCTCCCTACGGCACTACTGTTTTCATGTTGAAGAAATCATAAGAGAATGAGCTAGGTCGATGAAATCCATATATTGAGAATTGTTTGTTTATTTTTTTTTGCGAGTGAATATTATAGTTACATACAGTTAAGGACATAGTTAATTTTTGCTTAATTCAGACATTATCAAAACAATATTCCTAATTTTCACCCTCAGCCTAATGGTTAAATATCTCAATGTCCTAGATTTCTATGTCTGAATTTCTTCGAATGTTTTTTCCACATTAGTGAATATGAGGTGAATTGAAAGTCGAAGTAATCTATACTTATAAATGCGAAAGTCACTAAATACACACTTATGTCTGTTTACCCGTTATGGTGAGTCCTAGGAAGCTGAAATTTGGTATATAGTTGCTTCATAGGTGTTAGATGCGCACTAAGGAAGAGTTCTCAAATATTTTCACTGAGCTATCCCCCGTGAGGGACGCCTCAGATTTTCGCTGGTCTGGATTCCTGGCTACACTGGCCTGGAAGGCAATGAGGCTGCTGACTTCCTTGCAAAGGAGGGTGCTGCAAGCAGTTTCATCGGACCAGAACCTGTCATTGGTGTTGTCAGACAAAGATTGAACACCTGGATGGCGAGAAGATTTATGGACTTTTGGCAGAATCTTCCAGGATTGGCTCACTCCATGGCGTTTATTCGCTCTTCGAAGCTTGATACCAAACAGTTGTTGGACTACAGTAGGGATGAACTACGATGTCTAACAGGCCTTTTTACAGGTCACTGTCATTTGAATCATCATATGCAGAGACTTGGACTGTCCGAAGACAGTATGTGTTGCCTCTGTCTGAAAAATGATGAAACAGCAGAGCATATACTGCCTGCCCCGCTGGGGACCCAATCAGGTTCTTTGAGTTCGGTAGATCCGTACTCTCGCCATCTGACCTGAAAGAGCACTCACCATACAAACTAATCGGATTCTGTGTTTATTTGGCCGAGAGTGAATAGGTGTAAACCACAATAAACCCTTGTGGGTTGCGGTGGAAGGTCGAATAGAATCACTCACTTTAGACCTACCTACCTACATTCCTATATAATGTTTCACTAGGGCTTCGCACACTTATCACAAAATTAGGGCAATTTTTTTTTCGTCATAGTTGTCACCTCAGCTTATCCATGAAGATTACCGTTTTCAGCTGAAGGGCATGCTTCTGAAGATATAAGGGCTGGAATTTCATCCGCCCTTTATTGAATTCTAAAATAGTTCAGAACATCCCGAAGTTGTGAAGTGTTCGAAAATATTCTGGAAAGTTTTGTGAAATCCCGCAACATCCTGGATCATTGTGGAACTATCAAGAGTGTAGCCCCCTATCCTCAATTCATGAAAAATGTTCCTGTTTTAGAGTAGTCATACTTGGGTAAGCTATTGTATAGCAAAACACGTGCCACGAGTTTGTAAACCTTTTACAGTAAAAATTAAAATAAATATTATTAATAAGTGTCTATTCCTGCAGTGGAAACACTACAGATAATTTGAGAGAATTCCATAACATTCCAGAACATCCCGAAATTTTCTGAAATTTGATGGAATATTCGGGAAAAATTTGAAACGTTCAGGAACATTCTGGTATGTCTCAAATAATTCTAGAACGATCAATGTAGTTATAAGGTGTAGCAGCCTTTTGTCTCCCTTGCCGTTTTTATGGAGCGCATGATTTTAACGATATAGGGGCTAAACGTACAGAACATTCGAGAATATTCCAGAGCAACCCACAACATCCTAGAACATACCGGAACATTCTGAAATAGTCTGGAACGTTTGAAGCTTTTTGTATGGATTGAGCTACCCATTGGTAGGAGTAAATAAAGCAAGATTCATCGCTCATCATTTTATTCCAAGTATCACACAATATCATGTCAACTCCCTCAGCAAAGCGGGGTAAACTAGCTAGTAACTAATTCACTCTAACAAAATTATATTCGCAACTATTAATTTCAATTCTGACATAGGTTCCTATCCACCTCAAAACAAGATAAAATTAAAATGCGAACATGATCTTCAAAATGATTGACTGCATAAAACAAAACCAACGCGATTGAAACTTTTCATTCCGCGTGTCGCGTATGTTTGTCATGCCGATTGAATTCATTATCTCGCGCGATAGTTTCATTTTTGCGATAACTTCTCAGGGAACTCATTTTCAAATCAAGTGTGAACTCTCTCATCGAGAGAAAAATCAGATGTCTTCCTCAATTTTACTTTCAAAACAGAGATAGACATCCCATATTTCTTTCGATTTGAAAATTCGCTTTGATTTCATAATGACGCCAAAAATTTGATTTCAATTGTATGGTGTAAATACCAATTATATGTGCACTAACGTTTCATTTGATCAAGATTAGTATGGTAACATTTTCAATTGTGACAGAGAATTATGCAAGATACCTCACAGAGGATAATATTGCAAATTCTTCTTGTTCATCCAACAGGAGGACCACGCACAAATCAATCGAACAGATCACCTACAAACCGAAATCAAAGTATTACCTCTAATCGGTACAGGAATGAACCGACCAAAACAGTAGTATGCCTGGGACTCGACTGACTTTAACGCGACTCGACTATATGTAATAAACCATCGTTTAAGATGTCAATCTCGTGAACAAAGCCCCAAAAGCGAAAAAGAAACATCCCATGTATACCAACACTCTAATAGAAATCGAAATAAGTCAGAAGTCTATATCTAGAAGGGATATGTTCTTTGTACGAGATTTAATTTCGAAATATTCATTTCCTTATGCGTATGTATCTCTTCTGGATTGATTCATGAAACAGATTGCAGGCTGCAGCACCTAACTTTACCGCCAAACTCTTCCAGATAAATTATAGCCTCTGGGATCGCAGACGGTTATTTCAGTAATTTTTCTTAACGAATGGGATAGTTAGAATACGTTTCAAAAGCACAAGTATTTCGCCTTTTGATATAAATTGTCAACCAACAAACTCCAACATCAACTGCTACGTCACTGAACCAATTCGTCCACTAACCAAAGAATTCTAGAGAATATTTTTGTAGTGTCGTGTATCGTCCCCAAGTTTAATAAAAAACGTATATCTTGTCTGATCTTCATTTTGAGTCTAGTATAATACAGTCAATCTTGTTTTCAGTAATTCCTATAGAACATAACCGTTCGTGTGGAGTACTCAGAGCGGGAGGAATAGAAATAACCGGAATCCGCATGTCCAGAGCGCCTCGTCGTCGAAGGACCCAGCCGGACCCTTATTTAGAGACTTTTCACTTCGTCAGCTATGAATCCCCTTCGAACAGCCGGTACGATGTTGAAACCTCGATCAGAATTACTTTTCAGATAATCGCAGAGAACTCCGTCGGCCTCATCAAAAAATTGAAAATTTTGCAAGTGAAAGGCACTCGCCCCGAACTCGAGTTTGGGGCCAGGATGAAATCGATTCTCGACAAGCAGATGATGGTAAGGTACGAGTATTTCGAGAAAGAATTTTCTCTAGTTAATGATAACGTTAAATTTGACGTGATCGTTGTGGATGAAGAAGTTGCGACCAACATAAAGATGGACTCGATGGTGCAAATTTTGACACCGAATGGATTTGTTCTTCACTTCGGAAATGTTTCTAAAACGGTTGATGAGTTTTTGCTACCCGTTTTCCGAGCTGGTTCTAACCGAAATAATATCAACCTTCTAAAGCCAAGAACAGGTAAACTATGTTTATGATTTCTAAATTATTGCGTAAGAGTAAAATATAAATATATTAAAAACTGAATTCGGCATTTTTGTAGCAACTAAGTTATGACTTTCAGAATATTTCGAATAAAATCTAATCAATCATATAGTCACAGATGTTTAACTTCTGTTTAGTTTCACAAATTCTGTATAAGCTTGTCCATGAATCTCCTTTTTTCAGAACTCCCCAAGGAATATGAAATAATCCGCATCAGCAACAACGATTTCAGATGGTTAGAGAACCTGAAAGAAATAAGTCGACGCAGCCGACAGGGTACTGTGTACCTACTAAGCCAAGAAGAACCTTCCAGCGGAATCGTAGGCCTAACGAAGTGTTTGTTGGCTGAAAGCGATGTATCTTATAAATGTTTATTCATCGACATGAAAACCAAGGAATTTTCTATGGATGACGACTTGTTTCGGACACAGCTGAAGAAAAATCTTACTATCAACGTATTGAGGGACTTTGAGTGGGGAACTTTCTCTTATTTGCCAGTCTTGGAGAGCAAAACGACAAATACTGAGAACGCTTCTTTGTCTATCGAAACTCTCGGAGATTTGTCTACGTTCAAGTGGATTCAGAGACCCGTGCCGTTGTCATTGCCGCAGTGAGTTAATTATAATTTTTTATGGTTGAGCTCCAGAGTTAAGAGATACCTGTTATTATTTAGAAAAATTAAAAAGAACGAAATCCGGCCTGATAGGCCACGGTCGAAAAGAATTTGTAGTATCAAACGTTTCATCTGCTACTTCGGCAGACATCTTCAGCGGAATAAAGGTTGACTGCGAGGACGAAGGTAATATCTCAAAGTCTCAGCAACCCTGACACTTCGAGATACTACTCCGCAGTGGCAGACGAAACATTTGCTACTACAAGTTCTATTCAACCACAGCCTACCAACCTCTAATCGTGACGTCTACCATGAAGGACTATATTCTTAAACTATATAAATTTACATGGATTTTTGTAAACTTTTGTTTTTTCTTTATTTTTATTTGTGTTTGAATATGTGAGTATAAATTATAGTGTATTATTCGGTTTGAATGATGTGTGAATAATGTGTCATCGAATTTCTCTCTGCAAACATGTTTTGCCTACATCGAGAATGATGCCAGTTCGAACATGATCCGGGCACGAATTAGATGTAGGCAGCAATTCATCGAAAAATAATAAATCTTATAAGGCAAAAGAAACTCATCTGCGACCATTCTACATACACACTATCAGTATCATTATCTTTTACGCGATATTTCGTGGGACACAGCGGCAGCGTTAGCGCAGAGCTATGCACCAGCCTCTCATCAAGGCGAGCACGGTTCGATTCACAGCCATAGAAATGTTTTTCATTAACCAGAGTGGCGGACCTAGGAATCGTATGGGGTTTCCCGGCCACCACGAAATAGTAATGAGCAAAATTGTCATTTTGATCCGGGTGGAAATTATTTTTTCAGATTTCCTAATCAAGAATTGGTTCACGTTTACTATTCGTCGTTAAACTTTCGAGATGTATTGGTTGCGACATCATCATTGGGTATAGATCTAGATCGGAATGCGACGGCAGTCGAAACCAATCTGGGTTTTGAATACTCCGGAATAACTTCTACCGGACGAAGGATTATGGGAATATCAGTTGAATGTTTGGCTTTGCAAGTGAGAGCTCATCCGATCCTGACGTGGAAAGTGCCCGAAACGTGGAATCTGCGAGAAGCTGCAACGGTGCCGATCGTATACTCAACGGTGGGTTTTCTTTCAAATAAAACATTGAACTTTTTAAAATAATATTTTTTATTTTCTCGTCAGTGCTTTTATGCAATGATAATGAAGGGACAGATGAAAAAAGGAGAATCAATACTGATTCAAGCTGGAACAGGAGGAATCGGTCTAGCTGCTATTTCCATAGCTCTCGGCATGGAAGCCACAGTATTCACGACTGTCAGTACATTAGAAAAAAGGGAATTCCTGAAAAATATGTTTCCAAAATTGCTGGACAAATATATCGGTGAGACGAGTAATAGGCGATAATTCGAGAACAGTATAAATTATTCATACATGTTTACAGGTAATTCCAGAGATAAGTCCTTTCGCAAATTGATTATGTGCGAAACGAATGGCAGAGGCGTTGACTTGGTATTGAACTCGCTGGCTGGAGATTTGTTCCAAGCATCTTTAAGATGTATAGCGAAGAGAGGGCGATTTCTGGAAATCGGAAAAATGGACTTTACACGGGGGACTCCTATAGATTCGAGTATGTTTTTGAAAGATTGCAGCTTTCACGGGATCCAATTAGAGGATCATATCGGCTTGAAGGACGAATTCACTAAAAAAATTCACGAGTTACTCGAAGAAGGTAATGGCTGTATTTTTTTCGAAAATTTGAAAATTTTAAAATGTTCCATACCTACCTACTTCTATTAATAACTCGCGCAGGACGGCATTTTTTCACTCACAACTTTTAAAAGTATCAAATAAAGTGTTTGTTCAGTTAGAAGTTTTCGTTAGATGGTTAATATTTACTGAATTTTTCAAGGTATCAAGAACGGTGTGGTGAAACCTCTACCGTCGACAGTTTTCAACGAGAATGAGATAGAAAGCGCGTTCAGGTTTTTATCAACAGGAACCCACAAAGGAAAAGTCCTTATAAATATCCGTAAAGAAAATGCGTCTTCTCCTTCGCCCGCGAGAACCATTGACGCCACCCCGAAAATCTACTTTGACCCGTCGAAAACGTACATCATAGTAGGCGGCCTGGGAGGCATCGGGCTCGAACTGGCCAACTGGATGATTGAAAGAGGAGCCACCAAAATCGTTTTGAACTCTAGAAGGAAGACGTTGAAAGGCTACCAAGGGCTGTGTTTGAAAAAATGGTTGTCGTTCAAAAACGTTACTGTGAAAGTTTCCGATGCAGACACCGGTTGTTTGAAAGGAGCCAGCCAGTTGGTGATTGAGGCGCAGAAATTAGGGTCTGTCGGAGGTAATTTATCAACAGGCGATTAGTCATGTTAACGCCTAGTATTTTGAAAAGTTGATTCATAAAATGTATGCAAATGTCATCAAGATGACATTTTTTTGTAAAATGCGCAACGGAAAGCTGTAGTTAATGAATAAGAGTTTGCATTAAACGTATTATGTAAGCAATAATTTCATGAATCAAGGCATACCGAGGGGAGTTGTCAGGTTATAGTTCCTAGGGATCTATTTTAAAGTTTAGTACAGCTTGTCACATGTAGGAAGAGCTTTCTGTGTTATTGCACAGAGAACGCGCAGAGTGTACGAATTTCAAAGTGTCGTCTTAGACTTAACAAGCTATATAATATAATCATTTAGATTTTCTATCTTCATTGATTATTGAGTTTTGAATTTTTCTAATTTCTATATCCTCTATTGAAATTTTTAAATGTATTTTCGTTCCTGCTTAGCCCTCTTAGAAACAAAATGGTGGCTGGTTCTGGATCTGTAGGAATAAATCGATATTTACATACAAATTAGGACTGCACACGGTTTTAGTTTTTCAGATTTTCAGTCGTGCTATACTTCTATTTTTTGTTAAACTTGTAACATGTATATCGTAACAAGTGTTCTTCAATACTCATACAAGTTATGTGGCAATATTTCTAAAACATTCAGACAGAATGTATTTTTCCATCAGGTGTGTTCAACACCGCACTGGTGCTTAGAGACGGAATATTAAGCAACCAAACAAAAGAGAAATTTGAAGATGTATTCAAGTGCAAAATCGTGTCCGCTCAAAATATGGACACAGCCACTCGCAAATACTGCTCGGATCTCGAATACTTTGTGATGTTTTCTTCGATTTCGGCCAGAGGAAATGCAGGACAAACGAATTACGGGATGGCGAACTCTGCCTTAGAGAGGTTGTGCGAGCAACGAAAAACTGATAAACTGCCAGGGTTAGCAATTCAATGGGGACCCGTCAGAGACGTGGGTATTTTAGCTGGAAAGGAAGACCAGGTGATTGTTTATTTTCGAAGATATTCTTTAATTCTTTTAGAGTTCGTTTAACTCCCATCTGAAATATAAACAATGAACTAATGATATTGTCCTTTAGGATTCGTTGGGTTTGGTATTCCAACACATAACCTCCGTTTTAAAGGCGCTGGAGACATTATTGTTGGGAGATCACGTTGTAGGTTCTAGTGTCGTTTTTCCGGATTGTACAACCGCATCTATTACTTCAGCGACAAGACGAACACCAGCTGAAGCTACAGCTCATATATTAGGAATAAAAAAATTAGGTAAGTAGGGGTACTATTCATTGAAATATAAAATATGTTGAGGATCGAATGAGGCATATTTCTTCCAACTCGGTTATAACGGGTGGTTGTAACCGGTTAAAACCACAGTGAAAAACTCGCCTGTTATAACCCAGTCATTTTTATCGGATTCTCAAATAAATTGAAAAAGTCATCAGTTATTTGAATTGAAGGGGTTATCTTTTTAGGAGTGATTAATTTGTGGGAAAGAAAGTTTTTGGCTTTCTACTAGTCCATCTCAAAAAGTCAAAAAAAGGGACGAGGGAATCTTCCAAAGAAAGGAAGGAAGTAATCAATTTGAAAATAAGTAACTCTATACATGGATTCCC
>WOGP01007167.1:0-11935 GCA_015342065.1 Leptinotarsa undecemlineata
ATCAAGCAAAATCTTGCTTGAGAAAGCTATTGTATAGCGAAAGACATTTCACGGTTTTAAAAACCTTTCATAAAGAAAATCAAAATAAATTATTTAAGTTTTGATATGGATTTCCATCAAGTATCAGCCATTTACCCATCAATATTCAATACTTACTCCTTGTTGACTTTGCGAGGACCCTTGCTGTGGATGGGGAACTCCTTCAGGAGGGACATTTTGGCCCTGCTGTACTTGCTGATAACCACCTTGTGGTGCTTGTTGGTACCCTCCTTGTTGGTAACCTCCTTGTTGGTAACCACCATGCGGAGCTTGTTGATACCCACCAGGAGGTACTTGCTGATATCCTCCAGGTGGTACTTGTTGGTGTCCTTGTGGAACTTGGTTATTACCTTGAGGTGCCTGCTGATGTTGCTGGTACCCATTAGGATTCTGTTGGTATCCACCTTGTGGTACTTGCTGATATCCTCCTGGAGGTACTTGCTGGTATCCTCCAGGGGGTACTTGTTGGTACCCACCTTGTGGTACTTGATTATAGTTAACGTGTTGAGGTGCCTCTTGGTAACCTCCTGGTGGTACTTGGTGATAACCAGCTGGTGGTATCTGATGCCCTTGTGGTATCTGGTTAGCAGCCTCATGTTGCCTAATATATTCGGCTAGTTCTTCATCGGTGAATGGTTTTTGTTCGTCAAGACCCTGCCAACCATTATCTTGTTTGAAATCATTAGTATTAGTTTGATGCAAAAATTCATTGAAATCTATAAATCCATCACGGTTTTTGTCCATTTCATTGAAAACACTTTCCCTCATACGTTCCATCTCTTCATATCTCTCTCTCATGTCATCTTCAGGAGCGCCTTGTTGATACATCTTATCCAGCTCCTTGATGAATAAGGATTTGACTTCGTCTTGATCCCAAAGCCCATTTCCATCAACATCGTGCAGCATGAAGAAGGTTTTAGGATCGAAATCTTGTTGCATTTGGTCTTGTTCTTCCCAAACTTCCTCAAGTTGAGCTTTATGTCCCGGTTCATGCAATTTTTCATGTTTTTTATGTTTTTCCTCTAGTTGCTGACGAAAAACAAAATATCAGTCGATAATATGTATTGAAATGATTTTCAATAAATTAGTCACACCATAATTGGAATAGAAATAATCAGTTTTACAATACTAGAAATGATATGATGGAATATTATTTGCCGATTACCAGGATATTTTCACACATAAAACAATTTGCGAGTATAATTAAATACACTTGAAGATTTTCAAATTCACCTGAGTTGATTAAATGAATATAACATTCATCAGTTTGGATTGTTAGGTATAAAACTTTGTAAAATTATGCAATGAACTAACCCCTTATATTATCATACATAAAAATATATTAGAAATGTTCTATGAAAATTTGCTAACTAACTGCTAAATATCAATAAAAAACAGAAATGTTTTAAGGAACACTTCGGGAAAAATTCAATAAATAATGGTATGTCCTGAAGCATTTTGATATGATAAATATTACAATAAATTTGAATATCTATAACGGTGGTTTTTTTAAGGTGGTTGACAATGTTTAGTGGAGCATTTCATTAGTTCGGAATTCCATTGTCTAATATTACATAAATTGATTTGAAATCCCCGAAAGAATCTGTAAAAAATTAAAAAGATTAGCTGAAAAAAACAATTATATTAAGCAAAGAAACTGAAATTACAATGAAATGAAATACAAGTAACAACCAAAAAATCAAAAACAAATTGAACTATTAGCACGAGATGAAAAAAAAAGATTAACAAGAAATGAAAATTGAAAATTAAAAGATTCCAAGCCAAGTTACTTCATGACGTTTTAATTGTTAGTATCCACAATCATCTTCGGGTGATACACATCTCTACGCTACGATAGCTTTGCTGCTTCTTTGAATCTTCTCATAAACCAGTGTTCCTCCTTGTGGATGATTTCAGCTTGAGCCCACTTGATGTTATGTTGATGAGTCCGAACATGCTCTGCTATTCCTGATTTGCTGGTTTCTCCTCACTGTGTGTGTTTCTTGTGCTCAACAATGGGAACTTTCAATGGCCTCTTAGTTTCACCGATGTATGATTCTACGCAATCACAGGCTATAAATGCAATTCTTGGAATCGCAGTCCGCGTTTGGTGGCCTAATTTTTGTAAGGCTGCTATGGATAGTGACCCAATTCCTTATCCTTTCCGACCGTCCTCTGATGTAAGGAAGTATAAGTACTGGTTGAGGCGGCTTCTCTTCCTTGTGAGGCTCTTGCTGTCTTCTAGCTAAAGTCTGTTCCACCATCATTTTGGAGTAACCATTCCATTAAAGGTCATTTTTGATGATGCCAAGTCCCTTTTCGAGACTTTACTTTGTATTACAGAGCCCGAAAGCACAGTCTACTAGAGTCCTAATGATTCCTCTCTTAGTCGATTGATGGTAGTTGGATTCCTGGTTCAGATACTGTCCCGTGTGAGTGGGTTTTCATATACCATATATCTATAATGGTTCTCGGTTAGACAAATCAAATCATTTCTTGTGGACAATTTACATTGCATAAGAAAAATAATATATCTTCAACTAGGAAATGCTTTCATACAATGTACAGTTGTGGGTAGATCTATCAGTACAAATCTGCTCATTTACCAACACTGTAATAAATGACTTCGAAAATAGACACCAGATTGATTCTGTTTAAAATCTGTTTAAAAAATCTGCAGTTCCATCTGGTGTACCGCAGGGATCTCATTCAGGATCATTACATTTCAACCTATTTGTAAATGATTTGAATACTGTTATTCTCTATAGTCGATTCCTTATGTTTGCTGATGATCTGAAGATGTTCAAAGTTATTCATAACTCATCTGATACTGAATTATTACAGAATGATTTATATAACTTTGTACGCTGGTGTGTCATAAGTTTACTTTATTCCGAAACAAAACTCATATTAATAGTCCGTATAAAATTAAGCAATCCGAACAAGAAACAAACACAATCAAAGATTTAGGAATCACTCTTGACCCAAAAATGTCATTCAAACCCCATATTGCAAATGTTACTTCTAGAGCAAACATGTTAGGTATCACATTTAGATCTGCTGAGGAATGACCTCTCTCTTCCTTAAAAATCATATAAGAATTGTATCTCAACTAATTCAGAAAATAATCTCTCTTTGGAACTTGTTGGAATTATAACTTTAAATGTGAAACAAAAGGGAACAAGAAATACAGAAATCTCTTCAAAGTACTCTTTCATCATACCAACTATGGCCAGAAGGAATTTAAAAAGACTGTGAAAATATTGTAATTGATTGCTTTATTTTTGCCATCCTTTTTGTAAAAATAGGCAATGTTGTAAATAAACAAATGAATAAAACATCAAAAGTGCTTGTACATACAGCTAGGAATCACAGTGTTAGGAATCGCACGTTAAAAGGTAAGACCTCTTTAATTCTTAGCGCATATTCAGGATTTTTCCTGATTGTAGCAGATCATTCAAAAAAACCAAAGAAAGTTGGTGTTCTGATATCCAATAATGAATGAATTTGATAAAACTGTTTGTTCTTACATAAAATGATTATCAGAACACAATTCAGAATTTATATCACAAAGCTATTGCTTTTGGAAATTTCGGCTTAAAAGTCAAAAGAATTTATACTATGATGTGTATCCCAATCACCTTCGGACACTGTCCAAACATTTTTTGGTGCAGAAAACAACACAAAATTTTCCTCTACGAGACATATGAACATTTACAACCCGAAAGGAAGTAATGTTAATGATGTTAGTATAATTTTAACTAACCTGGAACTCATTCCTTAGCTTTTCTCTTTCATCTCCATTGGTGTGATTGAGTTTTTCAATTTTTTTGTATTCTTTTTCTAGTTCATATTGCTTGAATTGCTCCTTCCTTTTTTTATCAGCTTCTGCCAGATCAGCGGTTGTTTTTGCAATGAGTTTTTTCAAATCCTCCACTTCAAATGTGTGTGGATTGGAGTGATCTACATGATGATGTACTGGATCCTCATCAATAGAATTACTAGGATCTTCCAATTTTCTCTTTTGAGCTGTCAGTTCTTTTAATCTTTCCAGTTCCACACGTTTTATTTCATCAAGTTGGGTCCTAACATGATGAGAAACAAGCTCCAATTCGTCTGCTATTTTACCAGATTTTATATCACTTTCATCAGCCTTCTCGAGTTTTTGCCTGAATTCAGGATCAGACTCTAAAGCATTTACTATTTCCTTGAGATACCTGTGATATTCCATGTAGTTCTCTAAGCCATTAATTTCAGACTCCTGCTCATTGGCCTCTTTCTTTGTTTGTGACACTGGTGGGGCAAAGCATGTTTGAGATATTAACAAAATTACTAAAAATATTTGGATCCTCATTTCAAGCAGCCTCTAAAATTTGTTATAAAAAAGGCCCTGGAAGACAATCATATTAATTACTTACTTATTCTGAAATAAATTGATAGATGTAGCCGTTACTACGTGGTAGGAAATGAAGAAAAGAGAAGCGAAACTTTCTATGTTTCTTACCACTTTTATTTGTAACTAACATTACTGCAGTTTCGTCCTATAAGGACATTTTCAAACTATACATCAAACCCAAAGAGTTACAAATAAAAGTGGTAAAAACCATATAAAGTTTCAATTCAATTTTCTTCATTATTCTGGCCATAAATTAAACATATAATAATAGTGAAGTCCCCATAAACATTAAATTTTTGTACAACGCATATAGATAAATATTAAGGTGATTAAACAATTTTAAATACAGACAAGTTGAGATATTTACCTAACGAATTATTGCTAGATATATTCTATTTCTATGCAATGGTCCACATATTGAAAAATGTATTTCAATAGTCTATTTATTATGTATATCCACATAAGCAATAAATGCCTGATTCGTCACTGTCACTGTCAGTTGTCATCATCTAGTCAACGACATAGGCATAGTATTTTAGCATTCTACTTTGACAGGCATGTTCAAAAATCTAAAGGATAAAACATATAAGTAAAACACAGTTGAAAATTTGTATATAATACATGTGTAAAGATTGCGCTGAAGGAACAAGCAGTCTGGAAAAACCAGATTGTGTCGTATTCTACGTTTTCAGAAAAACCTCTAAAAATAAACCGATCTATCTTGAATCAAGAACAACCTTCAGAATGTTGAAATGAAAATTCTGATTGTGTAGTTTTACAATCACATTAATCATTACAATACTATTATATCAAAACTATTTGACTTAGCAGTTGATGTACACACCACTGACGATGTCTGCCGCAGTAGCAGACGAAACCTTTGGTACTTTAGGTTTCATTCGACCACTATCTACTAGTCCCGATTTTGTTCCCTTTAATCTTTAATTAGCGGATAGTACCGACTGCTGAGGCCATAAACTAAAAAGTAGCTGTAACTCAGAAGAAAAATAAGGTTAGTGACAATAAATTTCATTGATTTTTACCGCCAAAAGATAAAAAAAAATTATTCAAACTTATCAAAATAGATAGACTTTAAGAATGGACTTTTCTAAAATTACTCCAATAGAGTGGGTTGAAAATGAAGAACGTTATCTGCATCTTCTGGAGGATCAAACTTATCGTAACAGATTACCTTTGATGAATGTGAATGAGTGGGATCATATAGATAATTCTACGCTAGTCAGGTTCAGAGGTATGATTCAAGACATGCATAGTCCAGAATACTACCTTGAAAAAGTGGAAGTTGTGAATGAAAGCACCAATGAGAGAACTCTCAGAACAAGTCGATACTGTGATGTAGTTGCTGGTGAAAAAGAGTATATAAATTTTAACAGCGATAACAATTCAACTGCTGAGCGGCAGACTTATGTTGTCATTTCAGTGCCAGGGACTAATGAATGGGCCTTCATCGAAGATGAGAAGCATTTCAAAGTAAATCTAGTCCACCTATCATCGGGAAATATATCAAAAAAGCGAAATCACCAGGATTCCATGGATGAAGAAGATGCTAAAGACTCTGGAAATTCAACTCATGTAGTGAATCACAAAAAAGTTTGCAATGAAAACTCGGCTAGAACTAGTGAACCAGTGAGAGCAGCTAAAGGTGTTTCGTCAACTTTTCCCCTACCAGATGAATCTTTTAAGATTTGCCATTTGAAAGTATACAACAAGCAAGAAGAGTTGAAGTTGAATAACGTATATGAATTCATAGGATTTCTCAGTGTAGATGCATTAACAGATCCCATTCCAGAGAAAGATGACAATTCTATGGAATTCGAAACTTTGCATCCTCCAAGTTCTTTAGTGCCCAGGATACATTGTGTCAGTTTCAGAAAGTTGAAACATCATAATCCCCTGCTAACACACGAAAGTTCGATGGAGGATGGGGGTAAGCTTGATGCTATTCGAAAGGAACTCATGTTGTTACTGAAGCCCTTACTGTTAGGCGATGAACTTGCCGCCGAGTACTTGCTTTTGCATCTGATATCCGAAATCTATCTACGAAGGAACTTTATGCCTCTTGGAAAATTTTCTTTGAATTTTTCTAACATTCCAAAACTTGATTGTTTGGATTATGTTGAAGAGTTTTACAAGATCATCTCAAGTATAGTTCATAAGAGTTACTATTTGCCCATGACTCTTGAGAATTTAAATAATCTCTCATTTGTTCCAAAAAAAGATTACGAGAGTAATCGTTTGATATCTGGGGTACTCCAGTTGAGTGACAATACTCATGTAGTTTTGGATGAAACTAAGCTGAGTTCCGGAAAACTTGATGCAGCAGGGGTGAATAACATTAAAGCTATATCTTCAGCAATCAAGAATCAAAAGGTGGCTTATGATTTCAATTACTATTCTATTGAATATGAGTGTGATATACCGTTTCTCATACTTTCTGAAGGAAAGTCAATGCTATATTCCGATGTTCATATTCCAATTAGACCTGATTCAACGTGTATCAATACATTTAGGGAGATTCTACAAGCAGCTAATCATTTTCTAAAACCGAGTCTTTTGGAAGACATCAGAAAGTATTTAACATCAGTAAGATGTACTCAATATGAGATTTCTGAAAATGTGGAAGGGTTAGTGCAAAACGAGTTTGTTAAAATGAGACAACAAGGAACAGTTTCCCCAGACGATTTACATGAGTTGCTTGTTACAGCAAGGTTGCTGTCAATATCACAAGGGAAAACAAGTTTAGATGAAAACTGTTGGAGGAAAGCTTGCGATCTTCAACAAGAACGAAAAAGCAGACTAACAAAATGATATTTCTTTTTTCTTTTCTAATTTTATGCTACTTTCTCATCACTGTATTTTTATTTATTCATTGTTAATATTGGATTGTACTGGACCATGTATTTGAGGTTTATCTCCTATAAATCAGGTAAAAAATGTAAATTAATCTGTTATTTGTGATAAATTCTGATTTGTTAAAAGGTTCAGAATAACTACCATATGTAAATCTATGAAAATTACTAGATTTCATTTTGTTATATTCGTCATTTATCTCCAAATTGAAATTCATCTTCAGAAAGAAATAGCAATGTACTCTTTAGGACTCTTTAGCTGGGACTGTTTTAAATTTAGTATAAAAATGAGAAAATAAAATGAAAACTGCAATAAATATAATATTTACCAGTTGAAAAAATTTGTCAATCTCTGAATTCAAGGAAATATTCTCTCATCAGTTTTAAATGTTAATATGGGTGATATGCAAGAATATGTACGTAAATACGTAATAATAGTAACAATATATATTTGCAGATAATGAAATGTTTAAATATCAGTTTTTTATTGACGGGTTTAGAAAGGGTAAACTTTTTAGTTCACCCCCCAATAAATTACTGATCAAATTCATAATATTTTTCACAAAGAAAAATGTTCTGTTGATCAGTAACTTGTTATATTTATTATGAGAAAATATATATTTCGAACTGAAATCTCAAAATATTCATCTTGCCCAACTACCTATACCTTAGGTTATGGTGAATGTCTGCCGGAAAATAACTACTTGCCCGGCTAATACCACGCTGGATATTGAATTATATATTGACACATTTATGCAAGATACCTAAGAGGTTAGTTTCGCACATGTTTCCTATTCATCCACCAGCAGCTTAATTCATTCGAGTGGATCACCTAATTTTGCTCACTAAGAAATTGTACAGATTATTTTAACATCTAATGTAAAGGTGAAAATATCCAAGAAAGGTCAATAATAAACTTTATTTCCCTCACAAAAATGATTTTGTTCCCTACAAAATATGTTTTTCAAAATAACTAGATATAGTGATTTCAATAATTCATAAAACGAATATAGGGTGTTTATAAACTAAAATGTTATGAATACTCTGACCAGTAACCGTGTAGGGAAACGTTTTTAATGAAAATGGGAAAATTCTATAATTATTATCATGAAGAAATATGTATCATTATTTCAAATATTTTTTTAAAAGTCATTAAAGAATGAATTAAATTGTACTTTGAATTGAACTATCTTACACATGACACCAAATGCGAGTTCATAATGTATTGAATAATAAATTGAACTGAACACCATTTCAGCGTTTAGACTTCTGAAGAGCTTTTGAGTATTGACGACCTTCATATTGTTAGTATCTCTGATAGTTTTTGGTGAGTACTGCTAAAAGCGGCAATATCAATTGATATGTGAAATATTACATTTTCCGATGAAGCAAATCATTCAAGAAGTAACATTGTCAATCACTCCCGAACAAATTATAGTTTTCTGTGGTTACAACTGTTGTATAGTAATTTTTTAGTCTTAACATTAACCTATTCTGGTTTTGAATGTTATTGCTATTCAAAAGATTATCTTTACTTGTAGTGACTCCGAAGTATCCAACCTGATAAACACATGTTTTTCTTCACTTTCACCAAGGGCTGTGTTGTATAGTTACCAGACTGAGTCATAGCCGTTGGGAGGAATTGTACACACATACTTATTGTATTGAGGAAGGGGCTTCTCAACGGCCATGACTCAGTTCGGCAACTGTAGTTATTTTCTTTTTTATCTTATAATCATCAGCTCAATAGTAGCTAGTAGAGTGAAAAATCTAAAAACTTCCCTAAGGGATTTGCTAACTGAAAATTCATTTCTCGTACACCACACTGTTTAGTTCTGAGATTTTTAATGCTCTGCCACATAACCTTAGAATCGGTTGAGATAATTATGTTTTCAAAATGAACTTCAAGAATTATCCACTCAAAGTTTTATGTGCAAATAAACACATTTTACATAACTTTTCATTCTCTATACTTACGATTAAAATCCTGGTTAATATGATAACTGATTTAGTGGTTGGAGCACTCAGATGATGGAATCATGAATGAGTAAATAAATCAACTATAATGCAATAGGTTTTTATTGTATTTATAACATTTACATTAATGCATGAAGTCCGTCCAACGTCCTTCACCACACCACCTGTAAATATTAATTGACATTGAAATATTAAAAAATAAAAATTGATCAAACGCATAATTTACCTCAATAAAACATTATCGCAATCTCCTGGCTTCGCGCTCAGATTCAAGTAGGGTGAGGATATCACCTTCCCTCACTGGCCCTTTCACATTCCTGATGATTTGACGATTCTGCTCCCCGATAAATTCTACTTTGACTTGGGTACACTGGCCCTGGGATCCAGTTCTCCCCAGAACTTTCATTACTCTTGCAAGTACAACGGGTTTATCCATATTTTTATGTCTATTGGTAGGATTACTCTACAACTCGTGTAAAGTCGAAACCGTGATCAGAAGAAAAGAAAGGTTATCGTTAAAGTTGAGCGTGAGGTTATTTTTCTCTGCCTCTTCTTTAGTTTGTATTTTGGATATCTGACTTCAGAAAATTGTGCCAAATTTCATTGACAGGTTCAACAAGGATTGCCAAATCTGAAGTTAACGTTAAATAAACCGATTCCGGCTCGTCCCGAAAAATTTTTGTATTACTGCGTCCTTATATCACTTGGTAAATTATTTGATAGCACGATTTGACTAGATAAGCTGTCAAATATAATGTCAACTGTCATTTTTTGCTCTACTCAAATAATTTTACTGAATGATAAATAACAACTAGGGTTCTTTCACACGAGGAGCTTCACATCTCTCGATCCTATACGGGGGCGTTTATCATTCCTATCAACCGCCCATTCACACTGGGAACATTTTTGGTTCCTGGCTCCTTGAGGTCAGTCGTAGAATGGATCGCACACGAGCTGTTGCCATATACCTTTTCTACCGTCGACACAAACTACGATTACAGAAACGTCAACAATCAAGAATGGGGTGAATAAAGTTGCGAAATCTATGTTGACCACCTTGCAGACTTCCACTCTACTTTTTACGACTTCATTTCGGTCCTTATAAATGTCGCGACATTTATCCCAAAGAGGGGGTCGTTTGCATATAGCACTAACAGTTCCACATCGTAATATGCAATTATATGCTTCGTGTGAAAGCCCCCACCCACCCTTTTGCATTTTCAGGAGACGTGGCTCCCCGGCTAAAGGTGCAGGACACGAGTTCATTGAACTCGTTGCATTTTGACGCTAAGAGTCTTCCTCTCTCTCGGGAGCGAGAGACGTGAAGCCTCCGTGTGAAAAGGCATTTACGGTAGTTTATAGACAAGGTAGATTATAAAACGACAAGGAGTCACATTATCTGCTGACTAATTACCATATCTTATCCATCTAGAGGAAATTCCATGGCAACATTCAACTTTCCTCTAAATCCTTTTGAAATGAATTACTAAGATACGGAGAAACGTATGGATTGATAGATACTTTGTGCATTTTCTTTTTTCCTTGCAACTCGAATACGTCGGTTTTTCATTTTCATCCAAAGTTTCCTCTCTGGTGAAGGAATCCAAGAATTGTGATATACTCAATTTGCCAGTTCTTTGTGGTAGGAGAAGTGGCAAATCTCAGAAAGGATCGAAGGTTACTCATGAGTGTCCAGAGGAAGATGATGAGGCGAATATTACCATAAAAGAGAAAGAAAAACCAATAAAATATCGAAATCTTATTTTCCACCTCCGCAGACTCTAACCAGATCACTCAGTTGAAATGGATATTCTGATTGTTGGAGTTCTTGGTGGAATGATGGCTATTGTCGAATTATATCTACTTTTCAATCTCAAAGTCATGAAGGCAGAAATCATGTCCAGATAAATGCAGAAGGCTGTTGGTTCATTGCGTCTACTTAGAGCATTTTGTTTGTTGCATTTCGGATTGAAAAAAAAATCATGTACCAAACTTTTTTGGGATTTTTTTCTTTCACACCCAGACACAATATAAGCATGAGAATACATCCAATAAGAAATTATTGAACTTTCACACCGTTTACACAATAACACCTAGACTAATGGGGATTTCTGTATAATCTGGCCCAAGGATTGTAAATGACACAACCAGCGTGCAACGTTAATAGTTTATTGTAAAAACATATAATTGATATCGTGAGCATGAGCACGTTTATGTTCGTGCCCTCTCAATATAACCTGCGTTAACCACGATTGTCCCGTGTTGCCAACTTTTAGTATCTCCTATGTATTACAAGTTGCCTAACAGTGACAATTGTTTTAACACATTATATTACATCCTCCCCCATTACAAATTAAGCCGACAAGGCGACTTGATTCGACGACCAGACCTAGATGTCTTGTGCGTTTCCTCTACAGGTTTAGGATTTATTTTATTCTGACTTGAGCCATCAAAGCTAGGCTCAGGTTTATGAGAAATGTAGGGCTGGTCGTTTGTATTACAATCTGTATTATTGGACAAAGGGTCTTCTACATGTTCTGATGAAGTGGGTTCCTCTGTCGGTACAAATGTATTTAATGATTTTCTCAAATCAACTCGATTTCGTCTTACACAATTTCCAAATTGATCAGTAACAATGTATGATCTCGGAGAG
>WOGP01007168.1:0-11934 GCA_015342065.1 Leptinotarsa undecemlineata
AGACCTCGTTAGTCCTTAGCTCGCACAAGTTTCTCAACTTCTGAGAGTTGTCGTTCGTATGGGGGCGGCAGCTGATTAACGGAAAAACAGATTTTAAACAGATTTTTAAACAGACGAAAATAGAACTAATCATCCACTCCTACAATACTAGGAAAAAGGGAAACTCTTTAAATACATCACGATGATACAAAACCATATGACAAAGAAATGCAACATATATTAGACCACGCTTATACCAAATATTGCCAGAAAAAATAAAAAATATCAAGAATTCTCACATGTTTAAGAGAGAAGTAAAGAAATTCATTCTGAATACCGAATGCGCATTTTTTTCTCATTTTATTTACAAAACTATTTCAAACAGTAATCAATTCAACTCAAGCACTTGTTGAGCAGACGAAAATTACTATATATTCTGTCTGAAACTACTGTCTCTGTTAAAAAGGTTATTGATTAATTGATCATTCCCTATTTTTCAATGTTAGATTAAGCATTTATATAGTCAATAAAAATGTATCCTTATCACAAACAAGCTATACATCCATCTCTTCTGTGATTATCTTGTTTATTTTCTATAGCACTCTATGTAATGTTTATCAGTGTATGTGATAATAATCATATTATTATTATTATTATATGTTGAAATAACGTAGTCCTACTATTGATATCTTTCTCACCCACATTGTTGAGTGTTGTATAAAGAAAAACTATTTTCATAATTCATGGAAAGTTGCCATCGTCAGACCCTTAGCAAAAGTGAATTATTCCAAGGAATTTTCCGATCTCTGACCTACCAGTATATTATGTGCGATGGTCCAAATTGTGGGAAAGGCCATTTATTGACGATTTATGTCCTATATAAATGATAATAACATAAATTCTAAATGTCAAGTAGGTTTCTGACCAGGTTATGTCAGATCATCAGATTACAGATGATATTATCAGAAATACCGATAATGAAGATCTCACAGCACTAATAACCCTAGATTTTCCAAAGGCTTTTGATACGATTATTCATACTTTATTTTGTTTTGAACTAAAATATTTCGGTTTTTCAGATGCTAGTATTTTTCTTATAAATTCCTACTTATCAAACCGCATCCAGAAAATATATAAAGAATAGTATGTCAATTAGTTGTGATGTAACTTCGGGAATACCGCAAGGTCAAATATTGCGGCCATTGTGTTTTATCTTATACACAAGTGATATTGACTCCGGTATAGTACTGCAAAATACAGGCTTACGCAGATTATACCCAAATATATTCAAGTGTGAATGCAAAGAATTGTGTATCAGTTCAAAATCATATCAACAGTGATCTCAAGTTGAAACGCAACTATAATATGTGCCATCTAATACTATTTGGCTATAAACATATCAGAAGAAATCTGTCAGAAAATATCAATATTAAAATAGGTAATACCACGTTATCAATAATTGACTCTACAAAAAATGTTGGTATAATTTTAGATTCTGATTTGAAATTCATTTCCATGTTAGTGATTTACTCAAGAAACATAACAATAGTTTGAGGTTGATTGATTAATATGATTCTAATCGATAAATACGTAAATTGCTAAGTGAAACTCTAGTTCTTTCGAGATTCAGTTATAGACATATTGTCTATGGAAATCTACTCGCAAAACTTGAGGGAAAAAGCATTTAGAATATTACTGGAGTTTTTTCCCAATACCAAACCGTTATTTTTCATACCTTGTTTCGATTACCAAGTGATCATCTTCAGGAGTAAGATCAAAATTTCCATTGCCGATTTATATTTTCACTCCAAGTAGGATCACTGGATTGAAATGGCTGACAATGTCCAATCACAGACAATATAATTTTTGTTTATTACCGACTCTATACAAAAAACTAATACCTAGGTCGATTCTTCATTCATCAGATGTAAGAAAAAAATATCATTTGCTCGTACCACATCATACTTCACCTGTTTCAGAAATCTTTCAACTATTTAGCCGTCAAAATGCACAATTCATTCCTCATCAATTGGCTTCATTTATCTGAATATCAGTTTGGATGCAGTTTGAAAATCAATTTTCTTCAACAGCCAGGATAAAATATAAATTATTTACTATTTTATAGGTGCATGATAATTATTCAAATCGAAATCAAATCAAAATATACTTTATCGTCTGAGTAAGTATAAAATGAAGTTCAATGTAAATATAAATAATGTATAACTATTACTGAAATACATTGAATAATAATGTATAACCAGGATTTGAAGACGAAGTCAAATTTAAAGTTCATACATTAGAATTCATCTAAAGAGTAGAAAGTATTCGTCGATAGAAGTTTTTTTAATTATGTATAATAGATTACTACTTCATGTATATATTTTGTATTTCAATAAGAATGCTTCTATAATACATTAATATTCAATTGTACAATTTAAGTTTAGTGTAAGAATAGTCTTAGGCTAAACTTTGCCTATTTTATGTACATACATACATTATTTATCCTTTGACTTACTTAGTTAATCTATCATTTAGTACAGGAGTGTTTGCCGAAAAATTGAAGATAGGGAAAGTTGTACCTATCCACAAAAAATCGGATCCACATCTTTTAGAGAACTATAGGCCCATCACTGTTCCATCAAGTTTCTCAAAAATATTTGAATATGCATACCTACATCGTTAACTACATTTCATTGAGAGGCATAACTTTATCTCCCGATTTAACATGGTTTTCGATCCAATATGTCTACTATTACTGCTGTGACAACCTTTTACTCAAAAATCTTGGAGTACATCCAGGATGGTGAATGCCCTGCTGGAATATTTTGTGATTTCAGTAGGATATTTGACTGCGTCGACCACACAATATTATTAAGTAAACTATATTAATATGGAATAAGAGGAAATGCCCTTGACTGGATAGAGTCTTTCACCAGAAACAGTAGTCGATTTGTTTCGATGAATTATAGATTTGAAAGTAGTCATCATAAATGTATTTCAAATACACAAGTTTTGTCCATTGGTGTACCTCAAGCATCAATGTTGGGACCGCTATTATTTATATTATATTGTAATGATGTTGGGACCGCGGTTGCTGGGAATACATGCGTTATGTATGCAGATGACACATCAATTTCGGACAAAGACGACACAATTTTGAGAGAAAATTGTAACACGGTGTCAAATCATTTGGTTTCATGGTATGACGCTAACTCAATTCATTTCAATTCTCGAAAAACTTTACTAGCACGGTTTCATCACAGGCAAAAAATCTGTTTTAATCTAGAAATTAAAATTAATCAGAATGAAAACACACTTTCTTTATCCGATGAATTAACATTTTTGGTATTCACGCTGGATAATTGTCTGAACTGGAAGAGTCATTGCAATAAACTGATATTGAAACTAGGTTCTGTTTCGTATCTGATACGAAATTTTAAGCCAATATTAACCACTGAACAATTAGTAAATTATTACCAGGCACATATAGAATCTAGAATCAGATATAACATTTATTTTTGGGGAAGTTCTTCATTGGTTCCAAATGTATTTATTGCCAAAACAATTATACGGATTTTAGCAGGCGTTAATCAGAGAACATCCTGCAGAGATTTATACAAACATTTGAAAATTATAACTTTCCCGGATCTTTTCATTTTTGAAATGTGTGTATTTATTCACACCAATAGGTCGAAATATGATCGCATTTCATCTTACCATAATGTAAATACAAGAAAGTGCAATAATTTTTACATAAATCCCGTCGAATATAATATAACCGCGAAGTCACCTTCCTACTTGGGGCTAAAACTTTATAACAAACTGCCAGACACATTGAAAATTACCGATAGAATTCAGGTTTTCCTGAATCCATAAATAGTTTTTATTAGAACATAATTTTTATACTATAGATGAATTTCTCAATCTTCCGTAATTTGATTTATCTATCACATTAATTTAATGAAGCTGGAGTTGAATGCAGTTGATATGTTTTGTATGCATATAACAATCTTTCAAGTATGTTTGGTTTAATTTTACTCTAAGTATTATGTTTATGTATATGTACAAATAATTCTATTTGTCCTATTCTATAACTTTGTAAGTTCTACAGGATGAATAAAGTGATTTGATTTGATTTGACAGAAAGGAAATAAGGACGATTTATTATTATTATTATTGATGGATTTCGGTCCTCAGCTTTCTCTCCAGAGGCTTTCCACCTTACTGTATTCACAACATCTAACCAAAATATCAATTTGACATATCTCTCAAAATACTCAATGGCTTACCTTCCACTGAATAAAATATTAGTAATATCCTCCAAGCAAGGCACCGATCCGCATCAGAACAAAAAGCGTCGATGTCGAACATTCACCACACTTAGGTAGGATCAATTGCGATGGCAATCAACTGTTTCTCGGCAACCCCGATTTGAATATCGCATGGAGTTTGGCCAGCGCGACCGACTAAACTAAGCTCATCGAGCGCGGCGAGCTTTCGGTAAGTAAAAACGTACTGGGGCGGTACGACGACAGTATGAAAGAACCGCGGTAGTACGAGCGAAGTACCCTCCCCCGCCACCTCCGCGGACGGCCTTGATTGAGTTCCATTGATGGAGCGGATGTGCATCGGGCTTGTGGTTTTTCACAGATACGGTTCTGTGGTGCGGGAGGAAGACGATACGGGGATGTGTGGTCTGAAGAATTGCTGGGTTTTGTTCACTGTTTCACGTCTCATGAGAATTTTTTAATGGTGCTGATTGTAGGCGTGATGGAGATCCTGTGATATTATTACATTCTTTGGGGAAAGAACTTTTTGAAAAGCGACCAGTATCTGAAATTTTTTCTGGGATATTGAAATAATCGTTCAATCTCACATTGTGAAAATATTATATTCATCCAAAAAACAATTGCCACTGTAGATGATTTTATTAATTTTCTAACTTTATCACTGATTTAAAATGTTAATCTGCAAAAAAAAAATCAGATTTCAATGCGCTCTCTCAAAATGATGCTGTTTTTAATATCCACGGAAAAATAGAGTCCCCTCCCTCTTAACTTCTGAATGGGGATATGAAAGTCGGAATACTTTCAGCATCAACGCTGGTGTTCCCCAGGGAGCCATATTGTGTCCACCCTCTTTATATTGTATATCAACGACTTATTGGAAAATTCAACAATCCAATATATAGCTTTGCTGATGACAGCTCACTTGAAAGTAACTAGGTTCAATGCAATGCCTCAAAAACTCAGGCATTGGTTCTCTCCAAAAAAATAAATGTCTCCGAACCGGGTATAATCATGTCAGGGCAGATAATTCCGTTTTCTGCTTTGATAAGTTTGTTGGGGGGTATAAATAGACATCAATATGTCTTGGCACCTTCAATATGTCTTGGCTGCTTCTTGAAAGCTTGGAACACTGTTCTGAACCAGAAAACTGTACACACCAAAGCAAATTTTGATGATTTATGAAGCTCAGATTAGACCTTCTCTGGAGTATTGTTCTCAAGTATAGAGCTCCGCCTATAAGCAGGCCAGGATATCACTTGTAATCTTGTATTGGAAACTGGGAAAACAGATAATTCGTAACTCAGCAACCAAAATGTGAAATTGAACGAGATTGACAATGTTTCATCATGAATTTCACTAGTTCGGACTTCCATTGTCTAATATATAAAATGATTGGAAATCCCTGAGACACCTAAAAGAGAAGAATTAAAAATGAATAGTTGAAAATGAAAATTATATCAAGCAAAAAACCAGAAATGAAATAACAGTGAAATACAAGTAAAAATAGAACAATTGAACAAAAGTTAAATAAAAATAACGTAATGAAAAAATAAATCAAAATACTAAGTTGAGAGATTTCGAGCCACGTTAGTTCACGACGTTTCGATTGTTGGTATCTACAATCGTCTTCGGGTGATGACTGGACTGATTCCTCCAAGAGGTGACTATTTATGGGTCGTTAGAGTACTTTCACTTCATTTTCACTATCCCCGCATTCCATTTTACGCTTCACTGGTTTAGTGGAAGATGACCGTTTGGCGGGAGTTGGCCATTTTTCGCTTGATGATGGGTTTCCATACGTTGCTTATCTCTACGCTAGCTTGGCTGAATACGTTGTTGGACAACATGTATGCGGCTCCCTTGAATTTTCTCCTAAACCAATGTTCCTCTCTCTGTATGATCTCAGCGTGGGACCACTCGATGTTATGTTGATGGGTCCAAACATGGTCTGCTATTCCTGATTTGCTGGTTTCCCCTCGCTTTGTATGTTTTTTGTGCTCGGCAATGCGAACATTCAATGGCCTCTTAGTTTCACCAATATATGATTTTCCGCACTCACAGTGTATCCGGTAAATGCAATTCTTGGAATCGCAGTCCGCGTTTGGTGGCCTGGTTTTCGTGAGGCGTCTACGGATAGTGTTACCGGATCTGAAACAGGTTCTAATACTTGGAACCAATTCTTCTTATCCTCTCTGATAATCCTCTGGTATAGGGGAGTGCAAGCACTGGTTGTGACGGGTTCTCTTCCTTGCGAGGCTCCTGCTGTCTTTTGGCCAAATTCTTTTATTCCATCGCTTTGGAGTAGCCATTCCGTTGAAGATCATCTATGATGATGTCTATTTCCTTCTCGAGACCTTCCTCCGTATTACAGAGCCCGAAAGCATGGTCTAATAGAGTCTTGATGATTCCTCTTTTAATTGATTGTTGGTGGTTGGATTCATAATTCAGATACTGTCCCGTGTGAGTGGGTTTTCTACGATTTTCAATCCGATATTCCTGAAACTCTGATGCCGACAGGCTGAATCGAACCTTTTTATTTTTTGTAATCCACGAGTAATCTATTATGTGGAGTATGGTATGGTCGTAAATATTAATATTGCCATACAACAGCAGGTTTTCTCATCCAATTACAACAAATTTTCTTTCCATATCTGTTTGAAAAACTGGTATTTCGACATTTTTGTTAGTTCTTCCTGTCTTCAAGCATCGGCTAACTCATTACCTGGAAATAAAGCAAATTGAGTTAATACTTTTATAACCTACAATCGTGATATTTTGTTAAAATCACCTCCAGCATTAGATATGTTTCATTATTTGCTTTCCTATGATTTTCAGGTAACCCTAACCTATTATTTTATGAGATAGAACATTTTGAGTGAAGCAATTTTTATTAGTTTGAAGAAACTCACTAAAAGGAATTTCGTGACTAAATATATAAAGCATTGCTTTTTGGCAAATAATAATGTTGAAGCCAAGGTCTGCTTTTAAGTTTGAACGAGGTATGCACGCAGTGCCCCAAAGAGGCTGTTACTAACGAAAACATCAAAAGAGTCCATAAAATAATTTTGAATAGCAGCAAAGTGACGTTGATCGAGATAGCTGAGACTGTGAAGATGTCAAAGGAGCCTCTTGGATATATCGTGCATGAATATTTTAGTATACGAAAGCTCTATTCAAAGTGGGAACCGAGCGAGCTCACAATCGACCAATTACAACAATGATTTGATGATTCTGAGCAGTGTTTGAAGCTGTTTCACTATAAAAACTAGACTCCATGCGTCGATGTGTGACGATGGATGAAATATGGCTTCATTATTTCACACCAGAATCAAAACAATCGTCATCTAAGTGGATCTGCAAGTGGTGAATCGACACCAAAACTTGTAAAGACGCAACAGTCGGCTGACAACATGGATGCGCAACATGGATACGCATGTTATAATATTCATTAACTATCTTGAAAAGGGAAAACCTTCAACTGCAACTACTACAATACGTTATTGTAGCGTTCGAAGGATGAACTCGTTGAGAAATGACTACATTAGAAGAAAAAAAAGTACTGTTCGAGACAAAGCACTGCGTCAGAAACGATGGCAAAATTGCATGAACTGGGCAAGAAATGCTTACGCATCCACCGAATTCTCCAGATCTAACCACGAGTGACTTCCTCCTGCACCTCAGATCTCAAGAGATTTTTTTCTGGGAAGGAATTAGGCGCCGATAAAGAGGTAGTCGTCGAAACTGAGGTCTATTTTGTGGCTGAAGACAAATGGTATTATAAAAATGGTATCAAAAACTGTAAGACCGTTACAATCGTTGTATCGCCCTCGAAGACAAATTGAATAATGAAATCAAATTTTATAGGAACATTCTTTCTTTTTCGAAATACCATAACTTTTGGGAAAGTGGCTATGTTTACATTTTTCTTCACTAAAATGAAAGTGACGATCGCCCAAGATTATCATCGAAATTACATATATATCCATAATTTATAGGTAATTTCTATGATCGTGTCATTTTATTTTAATTATTTAGAACTATCTTATGAAAATCATCAGATGAGCAACATTCTGCAAATACCAAGAAGTGAAATTCAAAGATGAGTACACACATTGATCATGCTTATTGAAATTCCATCGTCATCTATTTCAAATGATTTTCATTTCGATTTTTTTCCTTAAGATCTCCAATTTCTATCCCTCCCCTTGAAGGATGTACCTTGTTCCTCAATATCTTTCAAGAATAAACAAGAGTACAGAGTCTCTCAAGTTGTGTCCTGGCCATACGTAACATTTTTCTAGCAGAAGTCCTCACGACAACTCCAATTCCGCGAACTCCAGAGGTGAAACTTACGACTTTAATCAAGCTAATACAGAGATGCTTGGCTAGGAAGGAATGAAAATCCTTTCGAGGGAGTTATACCGTGAGAGCCGCAACTTCATAACTTCGTCAAATCTTATTTGTCTCTTTCGTATATATCACTGCGTCGTGATGTATGGCTATGCCGGCTTTGAGGGAGATTACTCGAAGTATATATCTCATTTCATGGTACAGTAGCCGGCAGTTATTCCTTTCTTATCTACACGACAAACGAGGAAATACAAGGTGAGTAGTCCAAAGAGTTGTTTGTTCTGCTTCTCTCGTTTTGCTCGTAACTTTTTAGAGGGCATTCAAAATGATATCGCTGATGGTGAAAATATAATTTGTTTATGTTACACTTGACGAGTAACAAACTCTCACAGTAGTGTAAATATTTTCAGTTTTACAATAATAGCGTCGATTAAAAGTTCAGAAGTAATATTTCCTATTTGGCAGTGAATTGACTCTTGTCAGCTGAATTTCATATCAATGCTATTCATCAAAAACATTTCAAAAAACACTTTATTCCGTTGTTCATTCGTTATAAAATGCGCGCAAAGAAGTTATTTTGTTAGGAAGCACATATTGCGGTTTTATAAAAATTGGTATGTTATCAATAATAATGATAACTTTTTATTATTTCCTTGTTGAAAAGTACATTGTTATACGTACAGTGACAAGGAAAACGTCTAAGGGAAGTCACGTTACAGAGTATAGTATTTGTAGTAAAAATAAGATACATATAGATATATACATATAATTATTGGTTTGGCTTAGATTATGTAGAAAAATGATTATAAATAAATAAAAGTTAATTTTATCACATAGTTGTGATGTTTTGTCATGAAAATATAAAAAAAACAGTTTAAAACTCCAAGTGTGTAGCAATTTTTTTTAATAAGTGCCTTTTTCAGTCTTGATTTGAAAATGTTAAGATTTGTTTATATTTTAATTGATTCTTCTAATTTATTAAACATTTTTGGTCCAAGATAAAGAAAAATTTTGTGATAAAGAGTTGTTCTATGAATATTGGGCATCAGATTGTCTCTAGAACGAGTTGGATAATTATGTTACTGGAAAGGTGTATTATGCTTGTTTCTATAATCGTATATACACAATTCATAAATATAAAGACCAGCAACAGTTAGTATCTTGAGATTTTCAAAAGCATCTCTACATGATTCTCTCCAACCAATATCGGCAATGATTCTTATTGCATTTTTTGCAAAATTAATATTCTTTCAGCAGCAGATCCAGTACCCCAATTCAAAACTCCATATCTCAAGTGGCAGTTTATGATCGCATAGTATAAGCTCAGTAAAATCACTTTATTACAAAAATTAGCCATGAATCTCAGAGCAGAGCAGTTTTTTCTCAATTTAATACAGAGGGTCCCAATATGAAGAGTCCATGTGAGTTTGTAGTCCAAGGTAACGCCTAACATTTTTGTAAAAGTAGAAAAGTCAATTGACAGATCCCCATTTTCATGGATAACAAAATGTTAGGGCCAGTTACGTATTGTGAACTTCATCATCACAGTTTTAGACGTATTGAGTGTTAAGTGATTTTTTTCTATTCATATGTTTACTTGTGTATGTACATCCTGGGTTATTTCCTGTAGGGTCGTTAGATCAATTTCCTTCAAAATGAAATTTGTGTTATCCGCATACGACACTATGTGAATAGTTGACAATCCTTTTCATCAGGTCATTTGTATATATCAAAAATAGTATAGGTCCAAGGATTGATCCCTGTGGGACACCTTGCCTAATGGTTGCCAACTGACTGAGAATGTTTCCAACACTGACACGTTGTCCTCTATTTTCCAGATAGGATTTCATTAAATCTAGGGCATTTTCATCTATAAAGACTTTCGTTAAGCGCTTCCTATCTTTAAATTCAAATAAAACAGAGTTTGTGAGATATCGTCGAAATTTTTCATTCGTTAAATGCCACTATGTGTGGCATTATTCAAATGTCCGCAACGGCATCTCTGACTGTAGTGCTTAAATCAGGCTGAATTTGACCGATGGCATGGGTTACGTTGGCTTTGAGGACCGCTTTGGTTTGTGGCTTATTTGCATACACCTTTGACTTGAGAAAACCTCACAAGAAAAAGTCTAATGGAGTCAAATCGAACATCTTGGTGGCCAATTCATATCACCTCCACAAATCGCTCGTGCAGAATATTCAATGTGGCACGTGGCGCCGTCCTGTTGAAACCATATGTCGTTGGTTGAAAAAATCTGTTTTTCCGTTAACCAGCTGTTGCCCTCTAAGATCGACAACTCTCAAAAGTCGAAATTTGTGTGCCGTCTTTTCATGGGTCTCTTCAATATTGGGAACAAAAAACCGTCGCATAGGGACGAATCTGGTGAATACAATGGCTGAGACATGATTACGGTGGCTGAGGCATGATTACGGTGTTCTTATTGACGAGTACCTACTTTGTCTGTTAAAAAATAAGGAGAATTTTAATTTTTCTCAAAAAATATTCATTTATTCATCTGATATGCACTTTTTTGGATATCTTTGAGCTCTCTCAGCTTTTCGGTTTTTATCTCCTCAATCGTCATGAAGCGCCGTCCAGGAGGGCAAATGTGGTGAATACAGTGGCTGAAGCATGATTATGGTTTTGTTTTTATCCAAAAATTTCGAAGATCGTGGTTGTTTAGGTCTTGGTTCTCCTGGTCTCTTCCATTGGGACGATTGCACTTAGATTTCGATCTCATAACCATGTGAAATTCACCAGTTTTGAAATGAATATCACAGCTACATGCTTAATGTACAACCTTTCCGCAAAACTTGCATGGCATGAGACAACTGATATGCTGACATCCTCAGCAACTTCTCTAGTTGTGAGTCTGCATAACAATTTTCTTCTTACATCAAATTTTGAACCTGTTGAGCACGGTGTTCCACAGGGTTCAATACTAGGACCCCTGCTCTTTGTTATCTATGTTGATGACATATAATTTAGTGTCTCTCTATAAGTCCATTCTCTATGCAGATGACACATCTTTAATATATAGCGATCAATCATCATCTAACATTCCACAAGTGATAGAAGAAGCAAATAGCAAGTAAGTTGAAGTTGAATAGTGACAAAACTCAAAATATTGAGTTCACCACTGTAGGTTGAGCTAACAAAAGTGTAAAATTACTTGGTATTACTCTAGACCAGTGTTTCCCAAAGTGTGGGTCGCGACTCCCTGGGGGGTCGCAATGAGGTACTAGGGGGGTCGCCGGAAATTTCCAAAATAAGACAAAAACACTACTTTGTTAAATCATGTATTTTTATTTTAAT
>WOGP01007169.1:0-11934 GCA_015342065.1 Leptinotarsa undecemlineata
GCATTCTGTGAAGTGTGACAGTTTTCCTTCTTCAAGCATTCATGAATATTTAAAATTACTCGCTGAACTTGAACATGTAAGTCCTTATTTTCAAATTGCGGATCCCTGTCGAATGACACAGATTCCTCACACGTAATGTCGTCATTTGTTTCAAAAGGTCTCCAGAAAGTCATATTGATGAAAGTACCCGAAAACACTAAGATTTTCACAAGAATCGGTTTAAACGATGAGATTGGAACCTTTGGTGTAAAAGTTGAAAACTTTTTCTAGATGTAAGAAGATGCTAACAAGGTCAGGATCTTCAAGAGTCGCAAATTGATACTGAATCTAAAGATAAGGGTTAGCTGTTTATATACCTAAAGTTTTTTGGTCGTATGTTGACTTTATTAGTTAAATGATGATTATCCTAATTGATTTTTTTGTAATTTACTAGTGGAACCACTACCTGCAAATTAATTTGCCCGCTTTTTGATCTATTGTTGACAGTTTCCCCAAATCTGCGAAATATAATATAATAAAAGTTTCATAACAGTTTTTCAATTCTCATTCCAGAATTGGGAGTTTCAATGGTACACCAATAACAGAAGCAACAGCTACGTGGAAGATGGGGTACTGCATATCAGACCAACATTTGTTGCTGATGATTTCGGCAATGATTTTCTGTATTCCGGAACCCTTGAAATCAGTGGCGGATCTCCAGCTGATGAGTAAGACTATATTTTGAAAATCAGGCTTTATGTATGTAATTGGATTTATGACAATAATGATAAGCATATGAAACGTTTTTATCAAACAAGCAAGGGATGAAAACGACCTCGTTTAATCAAGAAAAATCGGTTGTGAAATTTCTTTAATTTGAAAATCGTTGGAAACGTTTTCTGAAGCTATATGATCATTTCCTATTTTTTCAAAACCCTTAAAAATATAATCAGCTGAGTGTCCTTAAAAGAGAAATATGGTGAATATTTAAAAAAGATTTCTTCTCATACCTTCTAGACAGTTGAAACATAAATGAGAGTATACACGGGCATGAGCTTCAAAAGTTCATACATACTTATTCAATTCAATCGAAATAAGTACAATTTGAATCCGTGCACTTCTGCCAACGTAACTCAAGTCGAATAATTCCGTCTGCATAAAAAGTGGGTACTCGGGATTCGATGAAGCCGACGTGTATATCTGGTCCTGATTGGCGAAGGTTCTTCCGCTGACAATAAATATCGAAGTGCTTGAAAAGATGGTTGTCAATTGGCGAGAGGTCTGGGGAATATGGTGGGTGAGGCAGAACTCCATAGGGTGATTTTTTAAGAGGTATAGGATTTGATTTTCAAAACAACACAAAACATTTTTAAAAATTGATGAAATCTTTATTGGAATCGATAGAACGATCAATATAATTTAATGTTTGAAGATGATTTCATGCAAATGTTTTCCGCGGCTCCGCTTTAGATGGTCTATGCGTGAGGTCCAATTTTTGCACACTGTTTCTAAAATATCGACCATTATTCCAAAGGAGTTAAATCACACGATCGAGGCGGCCAATTGACGAGCCCCAAAAGTGAGATGAACTGTTCACCGAAGGCTGCTCTTAATTGAGCCATTGTTTCGCGTGCCGTGTGACATGTAGCACCGTCTTGTTGAAACCACATGTCAGGCATGTCCAATTCTTCCGTTTTGGGCAACAAAAAGTCATCAATTATCACACGGTAGCGCTCGCCAATCACAGTAACGTTCCGGCCATTATCGTCTTTGAAGAAATACGGTTCGATAATGCCACCGACCCATAATCCACACCATATAGTGACTTTTTCGGGATGCATCGGTAGCTCTTGCAATGCTTGTAGCTGGTCTTCACTGTATATGCGGCAATTTTGCTTGTTAAAGTATCCATTCAACCAGAAATGAGTCTCGTCGCCAAACACAATTTTTCGATAAAAATGTGATCTTCCTCCAACTTTGCCAGCACCCATTCACCAAATGTTAGACCTTGTGGGAGGTCGTGTGGCTTCAATTCTTGCACCAGCTGTATTTTATAAGGTTTCACACCCAAATCCTTTCGCAAAATTTTCCACGTAGTGGAGTAAAAGAGGCACAGTTGCTGCGAACAGCGGCGGATACAGCCGCAATATTTTCTTCGGTCCTCACTCTACGTATGCGTGTTGGTGGTTTATTGTCCAATAATGTAAAGTGGGTTCGAAATTTAGTCACAAGTTTCCGAATAGCTCCCTCAGTAGGCAGACGCACTTTCTTCACTGAGCATGAATTTTGATAATGAAATTCAATAATTTGCAAGCGTTGTTTATTCGTAAGTCGATTCATGGTTAAATTATAGACCAAACTGAATCAGTTTGACAATGACACAAGACACGATTCACGCGTGATCTGTTAAAAACAGTGTTGCCAAAAAGATACTAGTAAAAACACTCATTATTTATGACGAAAATAACATAACATTTCCATGGACGCTACTCAAACATAAACATATATGTGAATAAGTATAAAAAAATTATTACTTACATCCTTGACCAATATCATAAATATTATAAATTCATCGATATGATTGAAGTGAAAGTTGCACGTTCATTAAAATGTGGATACTTGTTAACTGCCATCAGATTTACTTTTGTTCTTGGTTCACTTTTACTATAGGTGTGATTGATTAATACCGCCATCTTCCAGTTAGAAGCAAAACTGAGGTGTGGATGAAACAGTTCAAATAAAGCCATTTTAAAGCCAAATGATAGGATGGTGATTAGGTTCATTCATAGATGGCGTAGTTGAAACCCAAGAATATAGAAAGTTGAGAAAATGAGGCAAAGGTGAATTTAAAAAAGGTTTCATCAGTAGACACATCATTAGTCATATAAGTCGTACTAACCCATTGTTGCCGATTGTACAGCTTGTCAAATGTAGAAAGAACTTTCTGAATTCCGTAATGGTCCCGCTCTCTAGATGTGTGTTCGTTAGAAGACAATGATTTGACAAGCTGTACCATTTTAATTTAGAGTGTAGAAATCCCAAAATTTTGTGTTAATGTCTTTCCAACCTCAGCTTATCCATATTATAATGTGGATTCCACGTAACATTTCCAAAATTGAACTTACTGTGAACGAATACGAAATAAACAGATTATCTGCTCCATTGAGGGTCTGTACATGAAAGTGAAGCTTTGCTACAGGAATTATGATGTTAATCAATGTAGTTATTGAAGCTCATTTCAAAATCAAACTGTATACCCAGAATGTACGGAAAACTTATCGGAAAGTTATATCTGTAAAATGGAATGCAAGCACATTTGTTGATATTTAACTGCGACTTTTGAATTCCAACTTCAATCTTTGAATTCTGTTTTATTTTATTGTTTATTTACGAATGGTATATCAAAGAAGAAAGTAATACAAACATGACATTATGGAACAAAAAAAATTAATTGGCGCTTCGGAGCGATTTCATTGATTCCAGTAGCGCATTTGCTCTTTCAGCTACAGGAAAACCTAGAAAAACCCGCAGTACCCCATCATCTGAAGATCCTGATCTGCCAATGTCCACTCTTTCATAAAATTAAAAGTAGGATGTCTCCAGAGGCTCCAATAAGTACAAGACATCGCCAGAACACTCAGTGACACGACTATCGTAAAATTTTAACCAGTCCGTTTCGTTTTTCACCATTGTGTGATAATAACCAGATTCAACACCAGAACCACAGTGAATAATGACTGTATGAAGATTATAATAGTGGTCTGCTAGATTGAAATATTCATCTATTTCGAACCTTCGAAAGAGTTTTCGTTAGAGGTTGAGTCATGTTTGAAGATCATCAGTATTATTATAAGATTGACTGGTGCCTCAGCTATACTTGTTTTCTTATAATATTCAGTTAGTTTGGCGTATATTTGGAAATACGGTTAATTATTTTCCATTTTCATTTCCAGATGATTTAACAATATGCTTTGCACGGACTGGTTCTCAATCATATTAGGAAAGGCTAGTTGAAGTTCGAGAAAATCACATAAGTTTTTGATACCTCTTGAACATTTACCTACTACAATGTAAACAAGTGGGGATTTTTTCAGCGAAAGATCTACAAACACAAGACGAGATAGACTGTATGGAAACATTCAATCCCGAGCGATCAGGAGAACAAGAACCCGAAGAATTCGTAGCAATCCTCTTGTTGTCCTAACCAGTATCTAGTAGACTTGAAAGACTCCAGGAAATCGGTTGGTGGGATAGAGGAAAGTCGCCTATTATGGGGGTAGTGCCTAATATGGAGGTAGTACAATGTTAAGCAAGTACTTGTGAACATTAAAAACTAACCATCGACTTCCTAGAAAGCGCTCATTCACGTTTTGGAGCAAACTCGTGTTGCATTTCGACGATTCAGGTTATGGTTATTTTGTATATGAATAAAAATTTCTGTTGACTGTTGCATTTTAGATATTTAAGGAAACTTGGAGGTAAGTTTTTAAAAACTTAATAATATCCTTCAATATAGACTTTGGCATAGTTTATGTGAATGGTTTCAGTTTTTGAAGAAAACATCACAGTTTTTTCACAAACATTCCCCTTTTGAAAATCTAATTTATTCGTAATATGGAGTACCTATCAATTCCTAATTTGGGGTACCCCATATTAGCGGACTGTGTACTTTTTCATATAAAACTAAAGTATTTTCTTTCAGTTGCCAAAAAAACGAAAAGTTTGGAACAAGGAACGAATGATTTCTGCAATTTTAGCTGTTCAGCATGGCAAAAGGGGCTACAAGAAGAGTACGCAGATCCACGGTATACCTCAAACAACCTTAGAAAGGTACATAAAGATGAGGGAGCTCCTGAAGACATTGTGAATTCATCGTTAGGACGAAAGATAGTATTTCCAAAAGAAATGAAATCACTGCTTAAAAATGGAAAGATTTTTATTGTGGAATTACTCAAAAAGGTGTGTGCAGATTGGCATACAGCTTATGCAAGGCTAATAATATAAAAAATCCATTTAGCGTAGCAAAAGAAAGTGCTGGAAAGAAATGATTTTCTGGATTTATTGAAAGGCACAAAGACTTGTCATTGAGGACGCCCCAAGGAATATTATATGTGCGCATTGAATCATTTCCCAGAAAAAATGTTGCAGCATTTTTTGATTTGTATGATCCACTTCTTGAAAAAATAATCAAAACTGGAATGAAACCATAAAAACTGGAATGTTTTCTACTGCTAGAAACGCATTCAAAGAATATGATTTTGTGGCAGAAATGCAAGAAGAAATTAATGAAGAAAGAGTAGAAACTGAAACAATGGATGAAGAAAAAGTAGAGGAAGACCCAGTAGAGAAAATACAATTAGATATCAACGAGCCAAAAGGAACAATCGCTGAAAGATAAGTTAGCCCTCCAAGACAGCAAACCGCTGAGAGACAGGTTACCCCTGAGAAAAACATTATCCCTGCAAACTTGATGCCTGTTTCAATTGCTACAAAAGTTATTATTAAAAAAGAGTACAAAATGTGGAAAAGCTGCCATTGTAACTAATACTCCATACAAATATAAATTAGAGGCCAGCATAGAAAAAAGAGATTTACCTTCAAATTCGGGTGCCAAAAGAAAGATTATTGATTCAAAACCAAGTCAGCAGGAAAAAATTAAACATACCCAAAAGAAATAGTTAGTTGCTGAAGAAAAGGCAAACAAACGCAAGTTGGTATCCTGGAGTTCTTCAGATTCGGCCTCTGAACCCGAGTATCAAGATTCAGATGACCACCAGGTAGAAAACTTTGAAGAAGATGCCATTTGTATTTTTTATGAAAATCAGTACTCCGAAGATGTCAGAGGCGTAGAATGGGTAATGTGTCGAAGCTGCTTCAAATGGGTTCATGTTGAATGTGCTAATTGTGAAAGAATTCCGTATATTTGTGACTCTTGCATTTCTAAATAATTTGTTGTATGTTCTTTCTAGATAAAAAATTTTTATGTTCATAAGGGACGAAACGTTTCATTAGATATACTTTTTGCATTTCTATAAATAAATATTTCTCAAAAAAAAAACAAAATAATTTTACTTATTTTCAAATTTCACATATTAAATTGAGTACCCCATATTGCGAACATATGTACCTCATATTAGGATATAATATGCCCCCATTATGGGGTATTGCAACTACCCCATATTAGAAAACTTTCCTCTACATTCTTACGAAACTGCAACTGCGTGAACATTTGTTTGAGTTTCGTGAATTTCAATTCATAATTTTACGACATCGAATCTTATTTACGACATCGAATTTCATTTTAAAGAAAATGTACGTCCCTTCTATACGCCTCTGTATTCAAGTGAAATTTTGTTTCAGGTGTACAAACCCGCAATTTTACGGCTGCATCCGTACTGGTACAGCAACGAATATAGTCAATCCCATCAAAAGTGCCCGTATTCGTAGCCTTTATTCGTTTTCATTCAAATATGGAAAAGTCGAAGTCAGAGCCAAACTACCGACAGGGGACTGGTTATGGCCAGGTGAGATTAAAAATGATCAAAACAATGAAAAATTCAAATTATAAGTTTACACTGAGGATTATCAAACTGAGTAGTGTAAAGGAGTACACTAGAATCTTTTAATCTTATGTCAGGCTACCAAAGTTCTGGAGTAGATATGTTCTGGTCATCTCTCCGCACTTCCAATATATAGTTTTATTGATTGTTCAGAATATTATATCATCACCTTTGTCTTTAATCTTCTCATATTAGACATATTCCTAGTAAATTTAACCGACCTCTTCGCTTATTGTACCTTATTTCAAGTGGGATGAAGTTTTTTATAAACGAATGGATGGTACCACGATGGGCAGTCCATTAAGTCCGGCGATGGCGAACTTTGTCATGGAAAATTTCGAACAAAGGGCCTTGAAGCAAGGGCCGTGAAACCATATTGTTGGTTGCGTTATATTGATGGCACGTTCTCGATCCAAAGATCCAATTCACAATGGAACATAAATCCAAGGAACTACTCGTATAGCCTTCTTGGATGTTCCTTGATAAAAACTCTAACCACAAGCCACAACAAACGATAGGGGTGATTGAAACGTTGGTTGATATTGTACGACGCATCTGTGAACCTGAGAGTCTTCCTGAGGAACGCAATGACCTGAAAAATGTCTTCGAATGGAAGTAGAATTCAAAGAAAGTGACCCCAGTTAGGCTCGTTGAGAGAAAAGTTTTTCTTTTCCATGTTGAACATATTACAGACCGGATTGGGAAAATCGTAGGGAAACACGCTATCTGCTAGACTTCATGCATGATTTCTGTAAACCCACGTTCTTTCATCAGAGCATGTTTTGTCCTGACTTATGCAGTGGGTAGGTTTCAATGAACTGTGTATTCTGATGACCTGTAGGTAGGTACATTCCTCTTGTTATCCTTTTCCACGGTAGCTTCAATGCCTACCAGCCTAAATTTCATTCTGTCTAAACCGAAGGAATGTTTCATTAAAACAGGAATTGGCATCAGGAGTGCAAACAGAACAAGACAAATGAAAACAAAATATGGCTTCATAATGGAGATATGAACTACAAGCAATCCAGTTAAGCAACAGCGGTAAATCGTTGTTTCATGCAAATGTGCTTAAGAGCTTAAGAAAATGTTCGAGGCTTTGCAAGCGGGCCAGGTGGAGAATGAAAATCGCAGAAGAGAGAAAGAACAATTACAGCGAAAGGAAGATCATGAATTATTACTAGATATTCAGGAAAAACAAGAGAAATACAATGAGACGTACCTTCATTTATTTGAAGGTGAGTAATAGGAAGGAACAGAATTTATACAGGAAAAAATTCAAAAAGTATTTCAGAAAACAAATAAAGAATTGGAAAAAACAGTCGATGAGAAACTTGAGGGGGTTGGAAGTTTGGAAGGAAATTTGAACAGGAGCTTGAGGAGGTTGAAAGGAAATTTGAGGAGGAGCTTGAAGAAATTGGAAGGAAATTTAAAAAGGAAATCAAAGGAGTCGGGAAATATTTGAAACGAAAGTTGAAAGAGTCGAGAAAAAATTTGAACTTCAGAAGGAATCACCGTAACCAAAAAGAATTTCTATGCAAAAATGCAAATCGGAAACGATATGTTTCCCTTCAAGCAGTAGTTTCATTAAATCTCCAACCTTCGATGGCGAGTCTTTATGGTCAATTTATCGCAGACAATTTGAGGCTCCTGCAAAAAATAACGTGAAAAAATGAAGAGGAAGCGACGGCTCTTATACTGGCCCTACGAAGAAAGGCCTTCGAAATTCTGCAAAAAATATTCCAGTGAATAGGTAGGAGGATTATTTAGCAGTTGTATCAGCTTTGGAGGTCAGGTATGGTAGTGAGCACCTTCAGCAAGTCTACCAAGCTCAACAGAAGGTGAGAATTCAAGGTCCATCCGAGAGTCTGCAGGAGTTTGGCGCTGAAGTCGAAAAGTTGGTAAGACACCCAGAAGTACCTGATAATTTCACCCACTGGATTAGTGTCCATAGTTTCATCGATGGGATTTATGACATGGAGCTGTAGCACTCATTGAGAATGGCATGTCCTAAAAAATTTAATGAAATCTTCATTTATGCCCTAGAATTTGTAGGTTCCAAAAATGCTTCGCGACGACAACGAAAAGTTCTGGTGAGGGCCATCAATGAAAAGGAAGATGAAGGAACAGATCGACTCATGGTAGGTCTTGAACTATTTGATGAATGGAATGGCACCAAAGGCAAGAGAACGGCCTAAATGTTATAACTGCGGCAGGAAAGGACATTCAAGTCGAGACTGCCGGTCCTATTCAACATCCAACGAGAGAGAAGATACTGGCGTTTGAAATCACCCGAACTGGAGCGTCGGGGTTTCAAAAAACCAAATTTAGCCTGCATTAAGAGAGGTATATTGGCTGCTGCATCCCAAGCCCCCAGGTATTCAAGTTCCATGGTAGGTCGCAGCAGTAAGATATCAGTTGTCGACGGATTTTTGAATAGTCACCAGTTACCAGAAGAAAAAAAACTTTCACCAGACGTGATGAGGTAGCGGGTAGACACTCCGTTACGAATAGGGAGATTAGCTTCCCTAGCTCCCACCGCTTCGAGTTCCCTCTGATCCGGAGGGTAGCAACATGTGAGGGTCCCTTGTCCAGGGATAAATCAACAGCCTCTGAGGGTAACACTACCTTCCTGCCGAGGCGAGAAATCATTGTTGCAGGATCCGGTCTTGAAAACTGTATGAGAATGGATTACCAAAGGAGTGAGGCCGGAATGGCAAGAAATCATCAAGTACGACCAGCATGAAAAGGGTTATCGGATTACAGTGAGACTTCGTGAGCATTCGAGACGATCTACTCACTCGGAAATGGGAACACCAGGATGGAAGAACCCACAAATTCCCGATAATCCTTCCAAAGACGTGTATCCCGAGTATACTTGAACATCTCCACCATGGTGGCACTGGAGGAGTAAATACAACTCCAACGAGAGTGCGTGAGAGATAATATTGGGTCAATTGCCGTTGAGACGTGGAGGAGTGGTGTAAGCACTGTGACAGTGATCTTCAAAAAAGGGTCCGAAGACAAGGCAAAGGGAAAAGTACCGCAGTGGGAGCCCTTTCGAAAGAATCGGGACCACTTCCAATGACTACACCCGGTAACAAGTACCTTGTGGTTGTGAAGGACTACTTTTCAAATGACTTGAAGTAGTAGCCTTACCCAAACAAGAGGCTAAAATGGTGGCAGAAGCACTGTTGCAGAATGTAATTGCCAGACACGGAGTACTCCAGGAACTACACTCGGATAAGGGCCTCAACTTTGAATCGGAATTATGGAAGTAAATGATAACTCTGTTGGAAATAAAGAAGACAAGAATAACCGCTCTTTATCCACAGTCCGATGGAATGTCGAGAGACATAATCGCACCATCAATAACTACATTTCGGTGTTTGTCTCCCAAAACCAAAGAGACTGGGATAAAGTAGTTTCTCTTTTTCTGTTAGCATATAGAAGCTCCCAACGTAACGCGACAGATTACACACCATTCATTGTTAACTGTTGTTAACTGATCGGCAACTGAAGCTTGCGATAGATGTATTGTGTAGCAGTCTTTCCGATGAATCTCAGAGTATGTGAAAGACCTAAAGAAGAGATAGAAAATTGTACACATTTCGCGGCTATTCTACACACTTCAATGGAATTCCGGCGATTTTTCTACAGTCTTCGATTACGATATATAAACATTAGCCACGAGCATATCGAGACAGTCATATGGAAGTTACAGTACGGTACGCGAAGCAATCTAGTAAGGCAATATATATTTGAGTAACTGTTGACGTGTTTCTTGCATTTGAAGTTGAGTTTGATTATTGTTCAGTGTAGTCATTTATTTATTGTTAAACAATGAGTCTGAACCTCTAAGTCGCCAGCTCTTGACGAATTTCAAATTCCTCATGGAATTGTAAAAAACATCAACCACTAATCGATCGTTTTCAATTTGTTTCAGCTATCTGGATGATGCCAACTTACAACCAATATTCCTCATGGCCATCTTCAGGAGAAATAGATATAATGGAGTCTCGAGGAAATAAACATTTAGTTAATCCGTACGGCACCAACATTGGCGCTGAACAAATCGCAAGCACCCTTCACTTTGGCCCCAACCCAAACTACAACAAATATTCATTGGCTCATTACGAAAAAAACAATGCAACAGGTTATGACTCAGATTTTCATAACTATCAGTTGGAGTGGACAGAGAATGCGTTGACTTTCTTCGTAGATGACGAGGTGGTAGGTACCGTTACGCCACCCAGTGGAGGATTTTGGGAGCTCGGTAGGCTGGCTGATACTGGTCTGGATAATCCATGGAAGAGAAATTCAAAAATGGCTCCATTCGATCAGGAATTTCATATCATACTGAACCTTGCTGTTGGTGGTGTGGCATTCTTCCCAGATGATGGTAATAATCCTGGAGGAAAACCGTGGAAGAATGATTCTCCTAAAGCGGCCACTGACTTCTGGGAAGGTAGAGAACAGTGGCTGTCTACGTGGGATAGAAATAGTGATGCTACACATTTGAAAATTGATTATGTTAAAGTATGGGCACTATAATAACTGTACTACTCAATAAATAAATTGGTATAATATATTACAGATTGTGGCTTCTTGAGTATGTTATACAGGAATGCGCAAAAGTCGGGAATAATATCAATATCATTTTAACCAGTATTTTAGGAAAAAAACACTGAAACACTCAGTTGATTTCACGTTGTACGCATTTTTTGGAATAAAATGTAATATTTTTTTTCAACCCCTTAGCTGCAACACTACCCAACTTTTTTTTTCAAATTCAAACCTATGTCGTGTATGGCCTCATTGAATAGCTCGTAAAAAATGGAATCTGACCATACCCTTCATTTCTTTTTACTCATGCGGTTACCTCGAAATGAGAAAAACTCTTTCAAAACCAAAAATGTTAGAAATACTTACTTAGTGCTATCTACGGGTGAATTAACGTTGCAAAAAACCAATAAGTTGTGATGATGTATATACTTCCTGAAAGTTTACAAATTTTAAGAACAGACCAATCGGGCCAGGCACCACAACAAATTTTATTGATTTATGTGTAAAACTGATAACGTAATGTAGCATCAACATTCTGTGGATTTATTTTTTATCACCAAAAACTTACATATAAAAGTAGTTCCATCCCAAGCAGTTGTTGACCAGTATACCCCAAAAAGAGAAAAAGGTTGTTGCACTTTTTGTACCAGAACGAATGCCCTGAGAAGTGATTCTTAAAATTATGGCATTTCTGGGTGAAATTGAAAATATTGTATGTTCAGTTTATCAATTGGGTACCTTCAAAGTGTTCTTTTTAATTTGCTAAACAAAAATGGTATTGTCAGAGAGGCAGTGTATCGAAGTCTTGATATTGTTGGAATGTGGGGATAGA
>WOGP01007170.1:0-11934 GCA_015342065.1 Leptinotarsa undecemlineata
AGGCAATCGGTCAGGGCCGGCTTCAGATTCATTACAATATATTAGTTCATCCAATGCGTACTTGTGGCAAGAAACAGCGAGCTTCCAACATCGACTTACCTCTAGCTAGGGAAGTAAATTAGTTGTAGTGTTCTTACAAGGTCACAATTACACCTAATCAACAATTAATGAGGGTAGCAATCTTAAGTTCATCAAAATCAATTCATCTGCGCTCGAATATCTGTTACAATCACGAGTCGTCAGGAAAATCTCTTTTCTCTCTACGGTCGACCAAATCTAAAAACATCAGCAATACACTTCAAACTTTGAAAGTGAAATATCCGTTTGTATTGAAAATTTCACTAAATTAAATTTCAGATCTTTTATTCGTTTTTCTCCTTATATGTTGTTACATTAGAGGCCTTATATGTCTCAATGCCCGTAAAAATTTCTTCTTCTGAGTTTTCAAGAGGGGATGCAGCTGTTACATGTTTTTAAAAAAATTCAAGGACAAAACACAAGCACTACAGAAAAATCTTTAAGATCGGTGCCTGTGCGAAAGTAGCGATTCATGTTGGATTTGAATCGCTAGAGAGTAAATTCATTTGGAAAAACGTCCTCAGGAAGTTTATTCCATATGAACGCAGTTCTCCAAATGAAAGAGTTTTTAAACAGTGAAGTTCGAGGTGTACTGAGTAGAACTTCGAAATGATGAGTAGCCGCAGTTCGTACGCTCTTGGTGGAATCAAATTCGATACGCCACTTCAACACTTCTCATGAAAGTATCTATAGATGAGAGACAAATATCCAACCTTTCTTCGATGTTCCAGATTATCAAGGTTGCAAGTGATGTACGAGTCTTCAATCGTATGGATGATGGCTCTTTTCTGGGTGGAATCCATCAGCTTCAGGGTATGCTTAGGAGCGGATCTCCATATATGAGAACAATACTCCAACAGCGGAACAGTGTTTCAAGCTTTTGAGGATCAACCTCTGCAATTCCAGCAACATGATTGTGCCAAGACATATTGGTGTCCATTTCAACCCTCAACAAACTTATCGAAGTAGAAAGCGGAGTTGCCTGTCCTGACAATATTATATCCGGTTCGGAAACATTTATCTTTCTTGAGAAAACCGATGCTTGGGTTTTCGTGGCATTAAATTGAACCTGGTTACTTTCACCCCAATTCGAAATTACCTCTAGATCCTCATTAAAATGTGCAATCTGCTGGTTAAGATGTGCATCCGCAGTCGATGTCATGGATGAAAAATTGAATGACGAGGCAAGTGTGCTGTCGTCAGCAAAGCAATATATATAATCACAAAATGAAGAAATTGGGCTTCAAAGATAAACAATCAGTTCAACTATATTCTTGATAGCATTTAACGATACACTGAGTTGAAGACAACAAAATCCGGCCTGGTATGCCGTGATCCAATGGAACCTGAAGTAACAACCGTTTCCTCTTATGATGACATAAGTAGATCAAACTTATTCCGTGACATAAAAATCGTAATTTATGAATAAAATGTGTGTTTTTTCTTATAATGTTATCGAGATTGGTACTGAAGAGCCCTGAGAGAAGTGCCTTAGGGCGAAACATCGATGTCTACCAGTGAGCATGACAGTGTTCCATGTAAATGAAATTTTCATTTGCAGTTAGTATATTGTGTAGAAACCCTGTGAATGATATCTAATTTAACTTCATAATGAGTGTTTGGAATACAAACTGAGTAATTCTGTGTAACTGTATAATTCAATGTTCATACAAAAGTATTTGTTTCGAAAGAATATTTCTTTCGTGTAATTCAATGTTTATATGAAAGTAGCTGTTTCAGGAAGGTTCAATAAGGTTTTTTTCTGCCAGATTTGTGTCTGAAAGTTACTTCTTTGCATGATCTACACATCTATGTATACAGTTACTTCTTTCAAAATTGATGTCTTCCTTTTTTTGTTTGGAAAATTCCCACATTTTTCTGTATCAAGATGGAGTAGTAGAAAGTCAAAAACTTTTTTTGCCAAAAATTAGTCACCCCTTTCAAATTGAACAAACTTTCCTTATTGCCTCGGTGAAAATAGATATTTCGATAGTTTTATATTAAAATTGTCTATAGGACATGTCCAATCGAGAGAGTCACCCAGAGTTGGGCAGTTTTTCCTTCTGCACTGGAATTATTGAAAGAAAATATAAGCTTCTAGGTGTTTTCATATTAAGTGTTGAAAGATTGGCTCAGAACTATTTTTCTGCCTGGCATTCAATAAATTTTTAAAGTTCTACCAAATTATTGCAGTTTTCATCTAAATAAAAATTAGATGTGTCATCAGCATTTGCGGGGTAGAACTTAGAAAGGATCGTTAATGAAAATTATAAATGAAGACGAACACAGATCTCATTAGACTCTGAATTCTGCTGTCTCCTAGATCGATATATTGCTTTCGATTGTGTGAATATGATATGAAGAGTAAAAGGGCCTTAATTAATTTACAGTTGATATGGCAGGTATCAACGCATTTAGAGTTTTTTATTTATTGAATAGCATTGAAGACAGATAACAGATATAAACATGAACTATATTGGTGAGTATCCAACAATAAAAGAGAGATGTTGTCTTTATCAATTGAAAGTTCTGAAGTAACAGTATTGGTAACTGTAGTGGAATATAGGTTAGGTAAGGTTAGGTCCAAAGTGAGAGGGTCTATTCGACCCTCCACCGCAACCAGCAAGGGTTTATTGTGACTCACACCTATTCATACTGGGCCAAATACAAGCAGCTTCTTAACGCCGATTAGTTTGTATGGTGAGTGGTCTTTCAGGTCAGATGGCTCTGCCGAACTCTAAAAACCTGATTCGGTCCCAAACGGAGCAGGCACAACTTAGAGTCGTAAACTCGACATCCATCTCCTCTGTAGGCTAGCTCCTGAATTAAATTAACAGGAAGGTCAGTTGGAATATATAGTGGAGTAGTGTTATATGTAAATAGTGAACTTGTTGGAAGTGATTTTATCTGGGATTAGGTGCCGTTTATGTTTTGATTTTTCATAATCAACAGCTCCTCACTGTGTCTCAATTTGTTTTCAAAGCTTTTAATAAAATTGTCATGAATCCAAAACAGGCGCTGTTTCCCGCCACCAGAACTCCAACACTGATTTCGGCGTGTGTTTCACCAATCAAGTTGACATCTTCAGGAGATGAAGTAGTCAGTGTGGCCTTGATGGCCACACTGATGAGTTTGCGATGTTCACTATTGGCATACCTGTAGGATTGTTCGTAAATGGGATCGTTGATTGCACCATGAACCGCATGTGTAATACTTTTGGATATCTTTCAAACACATATATTTTAATTACAGAGGTTGAAACTACATAAAAATTTTCGTTTGATCATTAACATTACCCTAATCCTGTTATTCCATTTCAAAAAATAAGACTCTGGTTAGCTTTTTACTGAAGTTGACATGGTATGGTAGCGACAGAGTCAAATAGAGCCACGTAAAAGATGAAGAAAGTTTTATTGGAATTTGCAAAATTCATAATTCATAGTGACACAACGAAAACTCACCTAACTTATAGACAATCAGTGCCATCCAGGGAAATTCATTTATGGCAGTTTCTATTCCATTTGTTATCCGTCCACTGATCATTGTTGCTCCACAGATACTTTGAGGAAGCAAATGATAATTTCGATGAGATATTATTGACTCTGAAAACCTATATGATGAAACTTTTTCTTGTCCAATTTCCATTGTCGGTTGAACTGTGGGAACAGTTTTGCTCGTCCTACAGCAGACATAGGGCCAGTTTCTTTGGAAGTCGCACTGGTTTGCTTTTATTTCATCTATGACACTTTTTGTACGGGGATTGGGACTTCTGTTCAGTAACTCGTCAAAATAGGGGCATTTCCTTATTTCCACGCAATATTCTCCTCGTGGATAGGTGCAAGTCACAACCTTGAACCCTGAAATATGGGAACATAATTCAGATGACAGTCATAACCACATAACAATTATATACGCCGACCGAAATAAATGGTCTTTTTTACATTTTTCTAATGATATCTTCCATGCGACCTGAAAATAGCATTATTGTAGATTACCAATAACTTCCACCTTCAAGTAATTTCTATTTGTAATAATACGGAAAAGAAACATTACATTTTCAACGTTTGAATTCATCAGTTGAAATATAGCTACGACAAAATTAGACCAGTCAAAACCCTTGAGCTTAATGGGTTGAAAAATTTCAGCAATACCGATTTCATGAACAGTGTAATCCAATGAATATTACTGGAGTTTTTTCCAAACGAGAGGTTTGATTTTCCTCTTATTATTAATCCATGAAAATTATCAAGGAACTGTGAATGATTCATCTGATAGAGTAGTGAACACCGTCTCGTTTTGAAGTCAGATTCAGAGTTTCTCCCCTCGGTTCATAGATTATGCAAATTAAGACGCCCAGGAGATAATTGGTTAATTAGAATCCACGATGAAGGGCACTGTGGACACTCATCAGTAAGCCTCATTAATTTTGAAGATTTTGAGCTCTGAAATGTCAACGATATCTGGGAAATGCAAAAATTAAATCGATTTTAAATATAAAGCTATCACATTGAGCCGAATGTTGACGAAAATTCCTTCAGAACAATTTGTAGTTTTTGCCATTATTTTTGCTTGCCAAAAGGTTCGGAGAGTTTATCTATCCTAAAGAAATAATCCTTTCAATTTAGATCTCAAATTGTTTTTAATTTCAATTCCGGAACAGGTGAAAATGATGGAACTTCAATCAAAAAAATTAAAATGGAAGTCCTTCTGACAAGTGGCATTCGTGGTCTCCTACTTGAGGCCTTCTGATTTTTTGTGGATACCCATAAAAAACAAAATGTATCGCACTCTACCTGCCTTATCAGTATATTTGCGAGGATGAATTATTAATGTATGTCGCGATGTGACACCGCATGTACTCTCAAATATACGACTACGCTTTGAAGATTTCCTGTATTATTGTATGGAGATTGGCAAACAACATTGAAAATATCAACGTAATCAGTAAAATCAATAAAGTATTTGAATTGTCAGAAAATGTTTCGTTGGCATTTCAAAGCTGCGTATCTTATAAACAGGTGGACCGATTTTCGAAAGCAAATTTGTTGTAGAGAGGGGATCAAAAGCCCTTTCCACAGATAATGAGGTATATCACTCGAACCCATTCTCATTGAAAAATTGAGAGATGACATCTTAGAGGGTTAAAAGTTTTGGTTGGGTTACTATGCAGTTTGAATCATTGTGGCTTTGGCAGGTAACTGGTAGCAAATTTGTGAAAACCCTTCGCGGAAGTAACTAAACTGTAATCATACTTCCGTTATAGTATCAAAGCTGAATTTTATGTTATTTGGGTAACTAACAGTAGCCAGACAGTTTTGATAGTTCTAACAATTGCTCTGATGCAGGTAGAGACATCACTGCTTTAAAGAGGAGGGTGGGAGTCAACATTAGTTGGGGAAGGATATTTATAGCAAGCGCCGAACGTGATGGCGAGCGATCGCGAAGGTATAAATTCCTATTTGATTACGATAAGCCTCTTGCCAACCAGTGTCGTACTTATGATTAGTTTTATATAAGGTAGCATGTAATTTCTTTTCATACATATTTTATTTAGTATTATAGGTACTATTACAGTTCATTGAAATGTTATATTATAATACACTCTTGATGATTGGTTTTTTGTTAGGCGATGACATTTTTTGAGAAACAACACAAATTATTCAGACAATGCCAAACGTCAACAACATTGGGGGATAAGTAATGATACGCTTCTCTACAGCATTCATATGTCTTGCAAGAGTTGTAGGGGCGGTTATATTGAAAATCAATTGGTGCGCATGGAGGCAGGCTCGCCATCACGTTTGACGCTTGCTGTAGATGATTAAATAGAAAATAAAAATGTACCCGTAGGAAAAATCTCAAATTCGAAAAAACAACCGTCTCCCCGTACCAGTAATGGAATTATGAATGTGGATATAAAATCCTCGATACCATCTGTTATGATATCCAACTGTTCAAGATTCACCATTAGTTTTATCAACAAGAAATAATTCTGTTCATGAGAATTGTCAAAATATGTTCATAGATATTGTTATTAAAATGAAAGCGTTTTGTTATGAAATGTAATTATATTACTCTCACACTAGAAATCACACGTTGAAAGCCTCGTTTGCCTTAGCTCATTGGTTTTGACTTCTGAGAGGGGCGAGGGCTGGTTAACCAAAAACACATTTTTCAACAAACTTTCATTCAGAATATCGTTCACAACTGAATCTTTTTTTTAAATATTCCTTTAAATGTTAAAGAAAAAGTATAGCATTCCATTTTCGAGAAATAGGCATTACTTGCTCGAATGATTTACGACAAAATTTATTCTCACTAGTAATGGCTACATTTCTCATTCGCTGAATAATATACTATTGTTTCAGTAAATTTTATCAAAATCATTATCATTATCAAAAGTTAGAAGCTGATAATGTGACACTATGGCAGAAAAAAATAAGGGTATGTGTTCTGCTACCCGTGAGGAGCCGAGTCGGATTGCCAGTTTCCTAATTACAATAATACTTATTTTTACTATAGAAAGGATGATGATTGAAAAATGCATGGGTTCAATAAAGGAGAGATTGCATCTTAAAAACATATCTGTCCGGAGTGTTGGAAGATGAAAAATAAAATCACTCAAGTATTTCAAGAAGTTTTACATGAAAAAGGAATACCAATCAATGCAACACCAACTAATATCCTTTTTAAGTCGAATATATTAATTCATGAAGAAAATTCATTTGATTACTACTTTTCTTCACAGGCCGACTCAAATAACTATATGACCGATCGAATAAAGTTACTCAAACAGAAACTAAGACTCGATCATTCAAATTATGTAGAAAAAAATTATGTACGAAAATTACGCGAAAGATATCACGAAATATTTCATCCACCGGGTGATGCATTAATTGATACTGCTGTCATCACTCGTAAAATGAATATTTCCACACCTAACCCTAACTACCACACCATCATTGCTTTAATGATAATAATATTAAGAACACCTGAGGCCTTTGGTGAGTTACGCCACCACTTACCCGAGCATCTGGTGCAAAACCGGACCGGCAGCCCAGGCGAACCCGGAAAGGAGAATGCTCTTCCCTTTCCTTTGCCGGCCGTGGATCTACAGGACTAACCATCTGGTAGATCCAAAACTTGGTTCCTGGCGAACCCGAAAAGGAGAATGCTCTTCTCTTTCCTTTGCCGGCCGTGGATCTACAGGACTAACCATCTGGTAGATCCAAAACTTGGTTCCTGGTAATCAAGGAGTGTGACCTTAGAAACGGCCCGCTTGGAGGCGTCAGAGGCATGCTGGTGGGGCCCAATAAGATGATTTGTCTACCGATGACAACCTTGGCAATGACAATGGACGCTTTTGAGTAGACGCATGAGTTAAGAGATAGCCTTATGCATTGATACAAGCGTGGTGAGCCCGCGTGAAGAGGGTACATGGTGGGAATGCATGCTCTATGTTGTGAAACACATCCGAAGTATTTCGCCTTTTCCACCAAAATTCTTAGGGATTACGGCGGCTGGGCTGTATAGCTCCATCTCAGCCTTCTAACGAAGTGGTGGATGTGACAGTTCAATCATCCCTTGGCACAGCTGTAGAGGAGACTCGCATCAAGGTACCAATGGAGACAATCAGAACACGCAGAGCGCTCCACAGAATTAGGACCCTGAAGCCACAAGAACTGTATTGTTTGAATGCAGAGGTTCATAGTATTCTAATAGAAGAGGCTGGCATCTGGCAAATCAACACCGCTGTATACAGTGTCGTCCAATCGCTTTCCGAATCAGAAGGACGAAATCTCGGTCTTGCGGTTCGGGAGATTGAACGGCATGTACACAAGATGAAATTTAAGATCACTTCGGCGAGACAACACGCGTCTCGTATCCAATGTGTAATGGATATCAGGGCATTCAGCAAGCATTTCACGCCCGCAGTTCAGCGAATAGCTGCCAAATTACGACGTAAACATCACACTTTGAGTCAAAACGTGCTGCTGACCACCAAACAGTACTCCTTCGGTAGGATACGAATGCTAGTGGCAAGTCACAAGTGAAGTGAGTCAGAAGTATCGCAGAAAGCATCAGGTCTATGAATACCCGCAGCCACTCAACTTAGAGACACTCCAGCGACAGTAGAGCTCAAACCAGTGAAATCAGTATCCCCACTCTTTGGAATTAAATCACAGAGCGCATGTTCGAATCCGAGCGGTTTGTTTTTGGATGCGCCGTGAATTGCCTTAATAACCTGCGACGTTTGCATGTCTGAAATGTTTCATATAACCGCTTTTGGCAACATTCATAAGTATCATTTTTTCCTTTCGTACATATTACCTTAAAATTTATAGTTTAAGTATTATAATTTTGGTATGAGCATTGATTCAAGTGTTGATTATTCCTTACCATATTATTTTCTGTATGCAATGTAATTTTCAAACGTATTCAAGAGGTGTATTCGTAGCAAATATAAATTATATATTTTCATCCAGGGCTTAATTAACGACCAAATGAATTCTATAATTTTTCTCCTAGTGTCGTATAGAGTCTTAAATCGATAAAGATAATAAGTGATTGCAATAGCTTTGAAAATACTCATAATATTTAGAACGACAAACGTGGAAGACATGCAGTAAGAGTAAGGAGTGTACCGAGAGCTGTCGTTGAGAAAACTGATAACAGTTCATATATCATTTGTAGTGCAATACAATAGGTACAGAAGATTCCTAACTCTTTTACACTCATCCCAATTTTCTAAGAAGTGTTTCATCGATGAATGACATGGTTTATTTTTATATTCATACATCGGCACTAAGCATATATATCTTTTGGAAAATTCTTTAGAAACGATAGTTGTTGCCGACCGATGTTTCACCCATTTCTAGTCTGTTATGGCAAATACCTGTCCAATCAATTACTCACCTCTCTAGTGTCATGACGGGTATTGAATTGTATCAAAAAAGTTATTGTGCAATTTTCCTCAATGAACAGGAATCAAGTTACAAGGTCATCCAAGCTAAACCCAACTAGCAAAATTTAATATCGATATGAGCAGGGTGACCACCTGCAGGCAAATATCGGTCAGAGAATAACTAGTACCCCTTAAGGATATTATATTGTATCAGGCATTTATTTGTGCAATGTTCCTCAAGGAGGATACTCTTACAGTGATACTTGTATCAAGGCAATAAGTATTATTCTTCATTCAATTGAGAATAACCCGTTAGGATCGGCTGGGTTGGAAAGCAAACCAATTATTTTCATTCGCTTGAAACTCTCCAAACTTTGATCGATTGTATACGTTTTATACCATATCTGCGACTCTTCTTCAAATATAATGATATACCTATATAGTCGAAGACTATACAAAATATATGATTCACCTGGGTACACGCTACTAGATGTTTCTTGCACTCTTTCTCGACAGTTCGGGAGCGGTCACTGGACTGAAGAAATCCGTTTTGAAAAGAGCGGCTATTTTCAAACGAACAAGACTTTTCTTGGTTAGCTAGGTGTTATCAATCAATTACTGAATCACAAAACAAGCGTAGATTTCTAAAATATATTAAAAGGTATAAAAACCGTGTGATACGTTTCAAACATTACAAAAAATAAGCCTCTTAAACTGTATAAGGACAGATAATCATAATTAAACATTTATTAGGGTGAACCGGGATATCTAAACGGGTAATTAGTTTTCTATTTCTACATATAAATCGTATTGATGTTAGTTACAAACCTTCCTATAATACTGAAAATTAACAGATTAACATTGCTCTCGCTTTTGCGAATAAACCACATAACTTATCAACGGTTGTTTCTATAGAACACTTGTCACAGCTAATACAAGTAAAATACCAACACGTATACTAACACGTAGGTATATGTATACATTTATCAACACAACGCTATTAAAAACCAACCAAACCCAGAGTGCATAGTATAATCAATAAGGTCAAAGTCATTTGAAATTTTTTACGATCTCTCATTTTTAAAGGTTTATTCATTCATAATTATGTTATAAATGTTTGCCAGTCACTTACATTTGAATAGCTGCAAAGAACATATATAACAAGTTGCAAAACATAACACAAGAGACTTTGTAACAATTGTTCAAGATTAGGATACACAAATAATACTTCAATAGCCTATAGGAATATTTTTAGAAATATCGATATTAATGTGTTTGTCTTATGGAAATTATTAAAGGTTCCCCCATTTTGTAGTAGTTGAAGATATTGACATTATATTATAGTGTTGTGAAGATATGTCACAAGACCTCCATTTCCATTAAATTTGTTTTACCCAGATGGCGCCTATTCGCCATCTTGAAAGTTTCATCTGTCAATTTTACTTCAAAATAAAGTATTCATGCATTAATTTTATTATCCCAAACTTCAGTTTTTTGAGTTGACTCGTTCAAAAAATAAAAAGGAAGGGGGACAATAAAGACATGCACTGTATATCTGTATGTATATCTGTTTAGATATGTATAATACACACATGTATATACATATATTAATTTCCTTCAAATATTTCAATTCATTATGAGTTCTCATTGATAAATTAACATTGTCTAATATATTTTTTATTTTAATCTATTATTTTCATTATCTCATTATTTAATTCCAATTGTAAAACCGACACAATAGGCTTATGGTGTGAGAAATAAGATACATATATTTTCGAATGAAAATTAGAAAGATATCTAGAGACAACTGCATCGATTGTTGTCCCATGTTTTATAGTAGGATCATTTCGGCTATTATTCAGTTGTAGATAAATTTGGAGACAAAAAAAATGATTATTTAGTACCTTTCGCTTCGAAATCAATGGACCAAAATTGGTTTCAATATTTAGCACCAAAAGTATTTAATCTCTTGGGAAAGAAAGTTTTTGGCTTTCTACTACTCCCTCTTGATACAAAAAAAAGGATAAGGGAATCTTCCAAAGAAAGGAAGGAAGTAATCAATTTGAAAATAAGTAACCCTATACATGGATGTATAGAGTCTCTATACAGTCAACAAAATATATTTATACGTTTATTATATCTGCTTTTCTTATACCACAATTCCCCGGTTTTTGCACTTTTTCAATTATTTCATCCTTATTTTGTAGGCAAACCTTACGTGATAGATAAAACAAATATCATTTTCGAAATCAGCGCAAAAAACCACATAAATGTCAGTAACGAAATCAAAACAATTTTTTAAAAAGATTTTTTTGTAGACCTGTGTAATTGTTGCATGTATCATTCCCAAAATGTATCATTATAAGTACTAATTAGTAATCTTCATTTTGATTAATTTTATTCCAGTTCTTTATAAAGTAAATTGCTATTCAAAATGAATCATGGACAATCTCGTTCTTACATGAATTATTTTATAATAGAACTGACATTTTTGAGAATGAAGAATCATATGTCCAGAAAAAAGTTGGGATTTTTCACAATTGAAATACAATCAATTCAGTGTCACGAAAAATGTCGCAAAATTGTCATGAAAATCGACCCAAAAAACACATCAAAAATATAGTGATACGTAAGACGTTCATTTCTGTCGCGATTCAAATTGCAAAAAAGAATTCTCAAAAAAAAGACTTTCGATGATATTTCTAGTGAACAAAACATTCTTATAGTTTTTGAAACTTTTTATTTTTTTCGTAATTGAGCTACGCAGCGATTCTCAAACTGTGGTACGCGTACCACCAGTGGTACGCAAAGCACTTAAAGGTGGTACTCTATAAACTTGATTTTAATAAAATTCATTCACAAATGTTATCTTTTACGTTGTGCATAGCAGCGCTGTGAGTTTGAAACCGCAAGCGCGTAATGTCTTATTCATTGTTGGCAACACTGGAATC
>WOGP01007171.1:0-11933 GCA_015342065.1 Leptinotarsa undecemlineata
TATGTGTGTGTGTGCTTTCAATATCGAAGTTGGCAGAACCTTTGAAGAAATTAGTCCTGCTACAAATACGTCAGAAAGATATTCCTTAATATCAGAGTAGATCGTAACCCAGAAGACGTTTTCCATATATATTTTATATTTTTTTGAACGGAACCTTTAGGTTTGGCAATTATATATAACTTGAAAAGTCATTTCGACCATCCAATAAACTCAAATTACAACACCGAGTTTGAGCGAGACTTTGATGGGAAAGAAATGATGGAAGTTTCCAAAGAAAAGATAGAAGTAATCAATTAAAAAAAACTCTATACCTACGAAGATGTATAAATCATGCAAAGAAATAACTTTCAGACACAAACTGGAAAAAAGCCCTCCTGAAACAGCTACTTCCACATAAACATTGAATTACACAAGAGAAAATTAGTTTCGAAACAAATACTTTTATATGAATGCTGAATTATATAAAAAATACTCTTCTCTATTCAGTTTGTATTCCAAACATTCGTTATGGAGTTGAATCAGATATCATTGACAGGATTGCTACACAATATAGTAAATGAAAGAGATAAAATTTCACTCACATAGAACTCTGTCATACTCACTGGTGGATATTTGATGTTTCGGAAGACACCTGTCTTATCACCTCTTCAGCACTAAATCTCGATAACATTTTGACTTCGCTTTCAATTAATTCATAAAATTACGACTTTACGTCACGAATGAATTTAATCTACCCATATCATAATGAGAGTATGTAATGACATAAATCTCTCCTAGAAATAGAAATATACTCCTTTCAATTCACAAAAGAGACTTTAGTACCTATTTTGAATAACATTTCTTATTGATCCACCACAAGGAATATAATATCGAGCTGATTGTGGTAAAAGGATACGTTTTTAGAGAACCTCGATATGAAAATACTGGAGAAAATTGTTTGTTTTGGCATAAAACAGTTTTGTGTTTCTGACATACTTGAAGCATTATTATTTATTTATTCATTTATTTGCGGCGTTGCCTATGTTTACAAAATAATTCAAAAATTCACACTCATGTATACTATAACTGTTAGCTAGATGAAGGAAATAATATATAAAAATAAGAAAGCCAACCAATCACAATCTTTTCACGGTCATTTTAAATGATTCCAAAGAGCAATAAAAAAGTTCTAAATCCACGCTTTAAGTGTTGGCAAGTCTTAAAATTCTACCTATGGACTCATTCTGGTCATAGTTAGTCTAATGAAAGGGTATCTTGAAAATTTCTGTATTTATTGTTCTCTTTGGATTCACATTCAAAGTTATATGTTCAACAAGTTCCGGGAAATTATTGCTATTCCGTTGATTACTTTGAGAATTAGACCTGATTCTAATGTTCTATGAGCCAGAGTCCAATATGGTTTTAATGTTATATTCACTAATATGATATCCCAGTTTGTATGCAGAGTACCTTAAAAATGTGTTTTGAACACTTTCAAGCTTATCAATACCCACATTATTATGAAGGGTGCCTAATTGTTGAGTTGTATTCGATAATTGATGTAACAATTGAGCTATATTGATTTTCTAAGAAGAGAGAGATAATTCCTCTGCAGGTTTAAGAATTTGTTTATGGTGAGGGCATGGTGAGCAAATATGAGGGTTTCATATGGAACTGAAATAGTCTGAGAGGAACAGTTAATTACGTAAACTGATATTTTTCGAGAATATACGTATCGAATAAAAATCTACAATGAATCTTATCTTTTCTCGAATTACTTTCAAGTTACACATCTATTTGAAATCTACTTTATCCGGTCTTTTATCTTTCCTTGAGGGGGTACATTTGCTCCCGCGTTCATTACAGTTTCAATACTGAAAAACAAGCAGGAGTTAGTTAACAAACTGGTGTCTAAATATTTTTCGTCAATGCACATCCTCCATATCTGTGTTTACGATAGCAAAGTGCCGTAATCAGTTAAAAAATGCCTCAATCGTTCGACCTAACAGATCGTTATAAAACACAATGTCAGTCCATTGAAATTTAAAGGCGTTCGTAACGAACGACCTTCTGCCAACAAACGAAAAGGCCACAAACAATATTTGGCCTTTGAAACCGATATGAGTCGCTTTACGAGATTACTTCGTGTTGTGGCGTTGTTCAAAACTTGGTTCATTTCGAATGCACGGCCAATTAAAAAAGTATTATTTCTCACAATAGTCATTGAGGTGAGGTGAAAGTCGCCGAATTTTGTGGTATAGATTTGGCCCGACGTTTTGTTCGATCTACGATCGACGGTGTAAGGCCGATTGCAATAGAGAGGATTTGCTTTGGATGGGTTTTTAGGTCGGTGTCACACGATTGTAAAGTCATCCACCTTGAACGAAAACTCCTTTTTTATTATCTAATATTTGGGATAGCTTCAAATTACACCAGCCGTTTTCATAAGATCGATTTTTGTAAGCAAAATTCGTTAAACAATTGCATTTTCAATTATTATTATTGAAAATCGTCGCAAAGCGTCATCCTTTCATGGGTTTCTTCAATCTTGGGAACAGAAAAAGTCGCAGGGGGACAAATCTGGTGAATACGGTGGCTGAAGCATGATTTCGGTGTTGTTTTTGGCCAAAAAATTAGGAACAAGCAATGACAAGTGAGCAAGTGTTTGTGAGCACTTTCCCTTCCATTTTTTTACGCAAAATGAGACAAATTTTCTTCATCAGTTTTTTTAGATAACTTCTAACTTTTATGCCTGCAGTCCACATTGCTGAGCACCTTAAGGATCATCTGACTCAGAGTTAACAGAATCATCAAATAGCATAGTAAAATTATATTGTAGATTTATATTCGAACGTAAAGAAGAATCTTTTTTAATAATTACTTTCAGAAGTCTAATTAGGTTTTGGTTAGAGCCGAAATATCTTGATAGATACACCCAAACGATTTGTATTCAAATCTCTAGAAGGTATTCCTTTTGTAAAAACGGTTTGGGCTTTTCAAAGTATTGAAAGTGGGTAACGTCAGTTCCTGGCAGAAATATCTCAACATTTCAATATCAATTTTGTTTATTTTATTACATTTTCCGATTTTGTCGTCATGTTCTTTGAATTTCAACGGAAACGTTGAGGTCAAAATTAGAAAACCCGTTGAAAAATATATGAGCTTTTGTGTTTGCAAATTTTTTATTTTCAACAATACAAAAATTTAAAAAAATGATATAGTTTTACCTGTCAAATTTGCATTGTGTACACTAAATACAGAAAAAATAAAGAGTGTTTTCAAATCTCTGAACAAAACATATTGGAGGCGTAAGATGAATTGAAATTAGAACCAACATTTGATAATTTAGACTAGTGAATAAATAGACTATTGATTGTACGATAGAAATTTATTAAAAAATGGCGAGTTTTTTATTTAGTTCAATGTCAATGTTGCGTTTATATAAAACGTTAATGTCACAAAGGAAAATCAATAAAACTTTTGTTTTGAATGTTGTTTCTAAAAATTTTATTTCCTAATTTTTGCTACAATAAGTAAATCTTTTTGATTATAAAAAACCAACTTCAGTTTTAGCGAAATCATCATTAAAAATTACAGAATTGCAAATTACTTATTGAGAAGTGCTGTTTAATATTTAAATTGTTATATAATCGAGAATACCTGTTCGAAATACGCGTAATGATTTGATGAATAAATATGGAATAACGTATTGAGACAGAGCTAGATTTCTCCAAGCATGGAAGCGCAGTTTTTTTTTATATTTTCAGGGTCCAACCCTATCAAAAAACATCAATGTATCTGCAGCTGGTGTTATTACTTCAAAAAATTCGTCTCTACTGCAAGGTATTCTAATTGTTTCTAATTTAAACTATCTCCAAAACAAAAAAGTTGCCAAAGTTATTGACATGAATTACTCATTTACTTTTATGCTGCTCTTGATAGTTCAAGTTTCAGTCAGAACCTCATTGAACAATGCGAAACGACGTTCTCCGAGACATCCTTTAAGTTTGAGATTTGAAAGAACTCGCAGGAGGTCAGATCTTGCAATTGTGGTGGATGGTTGATCAATTCGTGGTTCAATTGGTGTAATGTTACTTGTGAGACGGTCACACGAGTGAGAGGGTGTTGGTGGATGAAATCTTTTCACTTGGCAACCCAAAAAACGATCACCTTTCTGATGGAGAGATCTAGACCTCCTCTGTTTTGTCTTCAACGTTTTTTTTTTCTGCTGCTTCAAATGTGCATCTGTCTCCGACGTAGAATAGTAGATCTACGGTTTATCGCTTGAAAAATAATTCAGATTGCGGCGAAAGCTACTCCGAATCCGTCACACGTGACACTCATCCTGCTGATAACTTTTTTACATTCAAATGTTCAAGCAATAATCTATATACACGTTCAGATGATACATTTGGTGACTCTGACGGTCTGCCATGATCATATAATGAACTTTGCCGATGATTTTAGTGTAGTGATGGTTTTTGGCATGTTAACGTTTCCAAACTATATGTGCTGATAACGGTTTCTAATTTCCGCTCAGTTTTTCTTTTTAAAGTTGGAGTTCTTGATCAGTCAACGATGTTCTACATTTACCATTTTTCAAAAAGTACAAAAAAATCCTGCTTTTGACATCTCTTGAAACCAAAGTATTTGATTATTGTTTTCGCTTGGAATTTTGACAGACGCCATGTGTTGGATGATAGACGTCAAAACCAGGAGCAATTCCTTCCCAGAATGCACCATTTATCGAAGACTGAACTGATGTCAAACCTTTCTTAAAAATCATCGGAAGCAGCTGGTCATCACTGTTAGCAATGTCATAATCTCCCACAACATATATATCCCACTTGGGTTTTCTTATGAAGATACTGCTTCTCAGTCGCTAGACTGATGGGTTCATACTCTACCACCTCTGCTAGGTCCTTGATGTCGAAAGTTAGTTAATAACTATGCCTGCTATTTTCAAGAATCCTTTTTTAAAACCAGGCTTCTCAAAGCAAAAGTAATATCCAAAGCTACGAATTGAAAGGAAGTCGCATATGAGAAGCAGAAACACGGCGCACGTATAGAACTTTAGTGTACGCCAGCGTAGATATCAAATGGATCAGACAATACTTAATCAACCACCACATCCAAAGATCTGTTAGAAATGAAGTGGAACAATACTTGGCATACTTATGATGGGGGAGCATTGACAGAAAGTTTCACAAGCCTCTGGAGCCATGCAGTCAAATTATTTGGATATATCCAACAGACTTTTCCTATCTTTCGAGAAAACGTAGCCATCAATGTGACGGAACAAAGAAATAACCCGGTTCGATTAAAACACGTTCAACTGGATAAAATAATTTATTATGTCGAGAATCATATCGGTCATGAGTCCCCCTATTAAAGGTTGACAATATATCTCTTATCAACTACGGAATCTAATCCTTATGGCAACATTTCATCGACCTTTTTACTCAAGTTTCATTTAGGTTCAGTGTCTTAAAACTTTTCATCCATTTTCCTCACGTTTCCTAATATTCAGTTTCAGATGTGAAGCTACGATCTGAAATAATCGAGGATATAAATTTCACATGATATTTCTTTTGTGGCGAAGGTTTACGTTCAACGTGACACGTTATCTATAAAAATTATAAATGGCCGATAACGATAACGGCACTAAGGTTTCTTTTGTCAATAATGTGATCTAATCTTGTATTTTCTCAGTTCATTTAGGATGAGTTCATTATTATTTTGTCGTTGTGAAATTTGTACGTTCTGCTTTTTCATTAATCAACATCATGAAAAATTTATCGATGATAACACTGCTGAATATTCAGGCTAGGGTTATTCATTCTTGTAGACATCGTTAACTCATTTTAAATATCTTCTCAGGAGACTTTTTCTTTATGTGAATAAAAAAACACAATCAAAAAATTCTTCCTGGAAATATACCGAACAGTTCACAATAAATAAATGATTGAATAAAAACTGATACATCAAGCATTAGAGTAAATATTACTTTCACTGTATATTTAAAGGAAAAGGATTCAAGTTCGACATTTTCACAAATTTTAAGCTATTTCAAACAATTTTAATCTAGCACGCCTTTAAAAAACAAAGAAAATTAAATAGTTGTGACCACATCATGCTAGGCTAACATTTGCAATTTTGTTTTTCTGACTGAAGAACAGACGTTTCAAAAAAGATCAAGAATTCTAACATATATTTGAGGCTCTGAAGAATACTGATAAGAATTTGTGGAACACCAGTTTCTCAAAACCATACAAAAAAGTTAGATATGAGTTAACTTCTGCAAATAGAACAATTCTGAGGAACACAAAATTGGTATTTCTAATAACTCTTCACAAACAGGCTATCCAACTAGGTCATTAAGGTCATGGAGTCAAATGGACTTGCTGAAAGACCAATTAGAACTGTCAAGAAGACAATTTTGTGTGTTATGATGAGCGGACGAAATATTAAAGAAGAATTAGAATAATTTTTAGTGAATTATAGGACCTACTCTACATTCCGCAATAGAAAAATCTCCGTAGAAGAAAGCAACCACATAGGAAGGCTAAACACGCAAATTATTCTTCTATATGAATGTGATATAATTGAAATATGGGAGGAAATGGAATGTTTCATCCTGTATATGTTGTTTAAGATTATTGTATGTCAAGTGGACCGTGAGTTGTCACTTTTCTGAATAACTGAGTAATTGTTTAAATTAACAAAGATTGAGAAGTAATTCTACAGTTTCAAGTAATATTCCAACACGAATATTACAGATATCATCTAAAATTTTTTCATTCGTGTCAAAGATCTATTGATGCCTTTATGCGTGGAAGAGTGATACCTCTTTATATTTCATATCGAATGTTTAAAATATAAACTAGATAGGAATATATATAATTTTAAAAAACTAAAAAAAAAACACGCTTTTAAAGAACTTCGATGTTCTTTAAAAGCGTGTTTTTATTTTTTTAAACTACATTAATTTTTAACTTTTTAATTTATTTTTTACTTTTTAGTTTCATATGCTATAAAAGCACGTTTTTATTTTTTTAACTATATTAATTTTTAACTTTTTAATTTATTTTTTACTTTTTAGTTTCATAAGCTATAAAAGCATGTTTTTTATTTTTTTAAACTACATTAATTTTTAACTTTTTAATTTATTTTTTAGTTTTTAGTTTCATATGCTATAAAAGCATGTTTTATATTTTTTAACTATATTAATTTTTAACTTTTTAATTTTTTTTTAGTTTTATATGCTATAAAAGCGTGTTTTTTAACTTTTTAAACTTTATTTACTCAGGTATACATTTTACTATAACATTTTCATTGTTGAAATCCATATTCTGGTTTGCTTTCAAGTAATCGAATTAGATTTTAAAATATATCTTTCGTTTCGTTCGAAACTTTTTTCTGCACTAAATCACGGGTAATTGAAAATATTTAAATATCTTAATATTTCATCTGTAGTAAAAAAAGGTAACTTTTCGTTTTGGGAGCACTCGACGATTTTAAAAAAATGTTTCAGTGTACTTATGTATTTTTATGCGTAGATTACGAATCCGAAAGAAAAAAACGGCGATTTCCCTCATTCCCTTCAAAGTTCAGAAAAGGGCGACTTTTCAGGCTTCTTTTTCACAAAATAAACTATTTAAAAACACAAGCATTTATTCGCTGGGTAACCTTTACACCTTATTCCTCCATCTTTGACACTTGTCACTTCAATAATTAATATTTTTCCAATAAAAATGTTAAAAATGTACGGATATGCTTTTTGGTTACACATCTCTGTATTTTACGTTTTTAAGGTTAATGACATGATTGGTACGACTGATGCAATCATTATTCCTAAAGTAATTCAAATGTTTTTTTACCTTCATTCTTTAGATCGTAAATTGGTTTTTAGTGGTGTATTACAAATTTGAAATAGTAGGCGGCGGCAAATATCAACCGCTTTTTTCTGAAATGTCACTAGTAACTAATCTAGAAATAGAAGAATATCACCAGGAGAGGCATTCGTTTTTAAATTAAGTTTTTTATAATAGACATGTTAATTATTGAAGTGAAAAGTGTCAAAGAAGGAGGAATAAGGTGTAAAGGTGACCTAGTGAATAAATGCTTGTGTTTTTAAATAGTTGATTTTGTGAAAAAGAAGGCTGAAAAGTCGCTATTTTCTGAACTTTGAAGGGCCGTAACTTTGTAAATAAGAGAGAGAGCCCCTTTTTTCTTTCGTAATCTACGCATCAAAATACGTAAGTAAAAATTTTTCCAAAATCGCCGGGTGCCCTCAAAACGAAAATTTACCAAAAAAAATCACTGACGCTTATAATTCTTAAATCCATTTTCCATTCATTCCATTCCATTCATACAGGTGAAGCTAATATAAAGCATGTAAAAAGTGATTTTCATGTAATTCCATGTTCAAATGGACCTAGTTGTTTCCAAAAAACATGTTCTGTCGGGTAATTGAATGTTCATGTGGGAGTAGCTGTTTTGAAATGGTTTTTCTTCTAGTGTGTGTCTGACTTATAAGCAGGATCTACACATCTTTCTAAAGACTTCATTTTGAATTTCCACTTCTTTCTTCGAAAGTTTGTGTATTGAAGATGGTGAAGTAGAAAACCAAAACGCTTTTTCCCAAAAACTAATTTCTTCTAGAAAATGTCTCCTTTCAATTTTTAGAATAATTTCAACAATATTGTAGGTTTGTAGAAAGCTTCATTTTCGTCTGACTCGATTTCTGTTGTAATAATAGAACTGAGTTTTACAGGAAAATTCAACGCTCCTTGAACTTGTATTTCAAAGTGATAAAACCCGTGTTGGTATCTTTCAAGCTACTTTCGTTTTGGAAAATCGAAATATTTGTTAATCGTTGGGAATCTTTACATCATGCATGCGCGCCTCAGTACCTTTTTTTACTGGACCTTGAAGCAGTCAGTCACGTATTCTGAACATGAATCACTGTAACATTGAAATTTAACGTGATTTTCCCAGGTTCAACAAGTAGAAACAAATTTGACATATTTTCATTTTATGAGGCTTTACTTACATTGGTTTTCTCATTCACGATATGGTCTTTCAAGCTATGGAAACGAAATAAATAAATTCTAATGAAATACGATGTTTATACGAGGTAGAACAAAGGTGCTATAATTCACGTTTCACAAAAACAAGTGAATAGGAAACAAATTTAATTTCTTCTGCGTGGGTATTCAGCTTTTTTTTGAAAAATAAACGCACAAAGCAGGAATTAAATGTGACACGTATACCCAAGAAATTGTTAAAATGCAACGTTATATGGCTGACGGACTGTGAATAGTCATGGTGCTCCCTAAAGGTGTATTCACCAAAAAAAAGCGAGCATGAGCGAGCATTCGTGTATGTTTGCTCGACATATTGATGTCTCGGCCACACCAGAGCGAATATCTTCAAGTTCGTAGTCGTAGTTGATCGATCTACTTCGTGCGAGCACCTTTTGATATACCGCCTTCTTCTCGATATTTTCTGAACGCGTACCTACGAGCATACGTTCGCTCGCTACCTAGCCCGTACTTACCAGACGATTATTGATGCAGAATGCTCGTTCACTATTGTTCGCTCTTGTTCGCTCGTGCTCATATTTTGGTGAATACGCACCTCAAGTGGCTCGGGGTGTTATCAACATTACTACCCATGACACGAGGCTAATGACCAATATAGTCGAAGCCGATGATACTTAGAAAAAGTTCTAGTTACATAAGTTTGAAAATGATTTATCCTCATCGTCATTTATTATCAATAAGTTTGACAATAAAATTAACAAATGCGCATGTGTTGAGTCATTTTGCATATTGTGATGTTCTATACGGTTCATGTCTGGATAAAAAAGACATTTGTAGAATTGAAATAGTTCAAAAATCATGTCTTGGGTATAAATATGACATTAGAAAATATGACAGAATTTCATATAAACTTAAGGAAACCAAATGGTTAACTATGAAAAATAGACGTGTTTTACACTCGGCTACCCTCTTCTATAAAATAATAATTAACAAATGTCCATCATATTTCTATAACAAAATAAGATTTCGTAGCGATTCAGATATTTTATATGTGAGGTTTAAAGGGTTATTTTTCTCCCGTCCCATCTGACCACTCTATGTCGACGATCCTTCGACATATATAGTATAATAATAATAATTATATAATATAAATATAATAATATTCCACTATAATAAAGTTAGTAAAGTTTCTTTAAGTGCCGTTACAAAAAATATCTCATCGCTGCTCAATCAGAAAGTCATTGATTTCATAGATTTAATACTCCTGCAAAATGTTCAGTATGTACATTTAACATATTTTCTATCCCTCTTCCCTCTCTTCTTCCTCTTTTTTTTTTCTCTTCTTTCTTTATTTTTTCTCCAGTTCAGTTTTCTTTTCTTCAAGGCTAGATCTATTCCATCGATTCGATCATGACAGTTAATAACATTATAACACACCCTTATCATGACAACATAATTATCACATATTATTTCAAAAGTATTCAACTTTCATCTACATGGGGTTTTGATTTCAAATAACCCCACATGAAACAATCTAGTAGCTTGAGTCCTGGAGATATTGGGGGACACTCTATCGTTCCGCGCCTACCAATCCTACTATTTCAAAGAACTCCACAAGAAAAAATATGGTAGCTTGAGTTCTGGAGATCTTGGGGGATACTCTATCGGTCCGCGCCTACCTATCGACTTCCTAAAGAAACAGTTATTAAGAAACTCGCGAACATAACGTGCATAGTGTGGGAATATACTATCATTTTGCAACCATATGCTTTCATTAAGTGAGTTAAAGCCTATGTTTCAATTTAAAAAATCACCAATGTCTTCTCTATGCCAAAACCACTGACGTAATATCTACGGAAAAAGTATTTAAAATCGGCATTCAAAAATAAAAATCGATCTATTTAAGGGTTTTTGTCAAAAAGTACATAGCTTGCACAATAACGAACTCGTTTTATAATTTAGCCACTGTTATATAATTGTAAAATATTTGAAGTTGTCTCTATTCTTCTTTTAACTCCATCGAATCAAAAGATGATCTTAGATTCAAGTGTACCGCCGGTTTTGAATTCTCTAAAACGTGATTTCATCAGTTCGTTTTGCGTGCTTGCATGTCACTAATCAAGTTTTTATAATTGGCGGACATATTGCTTGATCTGTAATTATCATAATTATTGAGACTGACATTTTCAGTTTGGTAATAATAGTGAATCCTTCACTGCAACATTTCAACAATATTTTTATTTGTGAAGCAGAACCTTTGATGTAGTAATGAATATTACCCAACATTAAACTGTTATTTTCAACACCTCAACACGTGTTTCAGCCACAAAGTGATCATCTTCAAGAGGAAGATCAAACAAGAATTCAATATTTTCATTACCAAAAATACGTACAAAAAGTAAAAAAATCACTTTTCTCCTCACAAGAGATCCAATTCTTGAAAATGATGAGTCTCAAGACAAGAAATATGTCATATGACCCGTTTAATATTCAAGCACTCTTCATATTCCCACAAAGTTATCCAGTGAATATGAATCTTGCGATTGAGACACTCAAGATTCCCTTTTTTATTAGTTGCAATCTTTTTCCAATAGCACATATTTTCGGCTATCATGTACAAGTATATTTCAGATTGAAAATTAAAAAAATATACAGGGTGTTCCTTAAACACATGCTAATATTTAAGGAGATAATTCTTAGACCCATTTTAAGGAAAAAACGTCTTATGGACGTATGTCCTAAACGCCTTAACTTTTGAGATACAGGGTGGCAAAGTTTTCAAAAATAATCAGTTTTTCAATAATAACTGAGATAATTTTGTAGACATCTTTGGCATATTTGGTACATATGTTCCATGCCTCAAGGCGCATTTTCTGATGTACAATTTTCTTAATTTTCTCTGCCAGT